>JAJSOF020000015.1:133149541-133279541 GCA_025594305.2 Periplaneta americana | reverse complement strand
TTTTCGAAACAAAGAAATAGTTACATATAGGAGATTTTATTATAAATCTTGATTACACAACTTTTAACACTATATCACTTCGGAATATGTATGATAAGAACTTTCTTGTGTTAAATTTTAACGTACCTTGTTGACATGTTTCGACCTATTTTCGGTCATCTTCAGAACTGGTCGTTGCTGATCTTGCGCCTCTTGTTTCCTGTGTGGGTGCGTTCGTAGTGTAGAGTCAAAGAGTGTATGTGTTTTGAAATTGAGTTGTGTGTTGAGAATATCGTTGGGGTGTGTTTTCGTGTGTCTGTATATTTCATATTTTCTAGTGTGTTTGAGTTTCTGGCTTTTTGGTTGGATGTGCAGTATTTCCATGTCTGTGTTGATGTCTCTGTAGGTGTGGTTGGCATTTGTGATGTGTTCTGCATATGTGGAACTGTTTTGTAATTTTGTTATGGCTGTGATGTGTTCTTTGTAACGTGTTTGAAATGGTCTGCTTGTCTGTCCTATGTAGAAGTTGTTGCAGGTGTTACATTTGAGTTTGTATACGCCTGTGTGGTTGTATTTGTTTGTTTGTGTTGTTTGTGTGTTGAGATGTTTTTGTAGAGTGTTATTTGTTCTGTATGCGATGTTGTAATTTAATTTCTTGAATGAGGCTGCAATTTTTTATGTGTTTTTGTTTTCGTATGTTAGTGTGCTGTATTTTTGTGTTCTTGTGTTTGTGTTGTATTCTTCTGGTTTTTGTGGTTTTGTTTTGTCTTACGTATTATTTTGTCTATTATGTTGGGGTTGTATCCGTTTTCTTGTGCTATGTATTTGATTGTGTTTAGCTCTTCAACACAGTTCTTTAGTTCAACATACCAATGAACCAACAGGATTACTGCGAAGAACGATAAATATGTCACATAGGAGTTATTGCCGGAACAACGACGATATGTGTGTAAGACTATTTGGATAATGCTTGTAATAATTTCCTTGTAATTAGGATGTCTACCATCGCCTTAGAAGAGTAATAACAAACGAAGCCACAGTTATTCCTTTCATTAATTTGCTTCATCCGGTAATTCCACTTTCTAACGCATCTTTCAATGATTCGCCTCTGAATTACGGTCTTTGATGAGAACATATTAAATAACAGAGATTAGTTTTACTGGCTTTAATGTGTGGTGAAACTCACGCTTACTCAACAGTTAACCACTAGCCTGCCCCGAACGCTTCGACTTAATTGATGTGTGACATGAAAAATGTTCGGTGGCACCAGAATGCAGTTAGTTCTCTCTTCCACAACTTCGTCAGCTGTAATCACATCTCAGCCCTTTCGTATGAACAAGAGGATTTTCTTCTTAGTTACTATAAGTTACGGGAACATTACTCTCTTATTCCGCAGTATGAGAATTCTCGGTCTACACTCCACATCAGACAATTTGTAAGACAAGAACACCACTCAAAATTCGCAGGAAATAGTCTTGAAAAACCAAGCTAGGATTGCTATGTTTAATACAATTGACATAATAGTAATATAAGTTACAAGAGCGGTATGTTGACGTTTTCATGGTCGAGGAAAAGATTGAAAAAGCGAAACGTAGTTCAGCTTTTTTAATTTCCGAGAACATGAAAACAAACATACCGCTCGTGTATCGTACATTATTTTGTGCGAAGATAGTTTATTACAACTTGAAAGACGAATTTCTAATTAGTTGCAATGAAATCTCCATGTTGGTTTCTGTTTAATGACGGCAACTTCGGAACACCAAAATATCTTTCTTCAACATTGTTGCTATAAAATGTTTTCTGTGTTTACTATACTCCAGCAGGCCGTGATATACGTCTGTCTTTTTTTCTCCCAGTCTATAAATGCGAACTTAAAACAAACGGTAAGGTTATGTAATGATTTATTTTTCATTTTAATATTTTAACAATATTATTTATATAACATATTGCAGTAATAACATCAGCATCTGGAATCTTGTTGATTTTTTCAGGCTTCCTTAATGTTACTTGTATCAGGACTGCAATAAGTTTCGTGGAGTAGTAGACTTTACTTAATTTTTGCAAATATTTAAAAACAATAATTAACATTGCAATTTAAGTGAAATTGCAGTGGTAAGTTTCCAATTTATAATTATTACTATGTTAAACGTCTCTAAAAATAATATGTTAAAAGCCTAAAGCAGTAAAATGAATGTCGCGCTTAAGCGGTAAGAAGAGGGAAATTGTTACGTGTGTTACGTTGGGAATACTGAATGTGGTATTTCACGCTTACCGCGTATTGGTTCTGTGCGGAAAACAAGCAAATACGCACGATCTCGCACAAAAGCCATTGCGTACAGAATAGCTATGCTGATCATACAAACTGCAATGAATGGTCACTTAGTTTTAATAGATGATAGTGGAAAAGGATACCGGGACTTTTCTAAAGCGGCATTGAAACTTCCAAGTTGAATTAACTCTTCTAAGTACTCCGGTGCGGGAATCTATGACAGATACAGGTTAGGTTAGGCTTGGTTAAATTATTTAGGTTGTTCGTGTGCCTTGTATATACGACTTTGTGACAGGTTAGGCTAGTTTAGGTTTTAGGTATGCTAGGCATATACGAATCTGTGACAGATTAGGTTAGATTAATTTAGGCTATTTATAAGCCTTGCATATACTGTACTACAGTCATGTCAATTGATGCCCATAGGCGCAAGCGCGCGCTTTAGAGCTCAGGAGAGCCTGAGCGCTTTACAGCGGAAAGGAAAGAGACAGATGAAAGAGGTAATATATACCGCTTGGTCGACCTATATACAGGGATGATCAGCACTGATTCAATAGATAAAGGGAAGAGAACTTATTAAAACATATCCACGTTAATTTTTAGATTTGTCTGAAAAGTATAAGTGCATTATAAAAATGTAAGTTTTAATTTTAATGCTCATTTTCACAAGTTTGTTTTTTTTTTAATTCAAAAGCAATATTTTGTCAACTTTTTTTTATAGAAAAGTGAAATTTTCAGATATAGGCCTATTTATTTAGTAGCCTTACAGGTAATGAAACAATGTTTTCGTAAATCTAATATACCGTAAATACGTATTACTGAGGATAGTGTATTACACATTTTGAAAATATTCGCATGGAAAATGTTTGTAAGGAAGTGAATTAACAAAGCAACTGCTGTTACATCATAAGCAAAAGATACGTATCCATGTCAGCTTCAGCAGGTTTCGAGAAACTAAATTAATACTTTGATAATAGGAAGTTGGTCACCAATATCACTTTAAAAGCATCATGCGATAAGAGTTTTGTTATGTAATATTAGTTACACTTAGAACAGATACAGCACCTAGGTAACTTTGCTTTGTGCTGTAATATTGTTTTGATTAGTTCATTGATTACTTTTATAAGGCTAAAAATACCATCAATATCAATTCCAACTTACCATGTCATACTCAATCTCTCTCTTTTTTGGGGGATATCACTTTATTTATGAATGATTTGTTTCATCCACTGAGTACAATATAGTTGTACTACTATGGAATTTATATGAATATTTCTTCTTAACTCTTTATTATGTTATTAACATTTAAAACGCAAGTGCAATATTAAGAAATTAATGTTAGCACTTTAGTTTCACAGATAATATAGATAATAGGAAACCGAAAGAAGCCATATAAAAATAACAATATAAAATTTCACGTTCAGTTTGAAGTTTGTGCACCACTGTTTTCTTAATCCAACAGGCTGCTTATTCCTTCTCCCATACGTAGCGCTTGTTGCCCGCGCACGACGTCAAGGTCAGAAAAATGCGCTTGTTTTGACATCACTGCTGTACTAAGCCAAGTGAAATGTGCGTTTCCCGTTATATTTCGAAGTGTTCTACCTCTTTATTTCCCGTGTTAAATAATCACTTTTCAGTTATCCACACCGATCGCATGCTATAGAAAATCCGGGTACCGCTAACTCTTGGCGAAACATTTTTCGTTTCTGCGATCTACAACAAACCGGCTGTGCAGAACAGGATTCGAGAATGTTCGATAAGTCGGCTTAGATAGCAGAACAGCTCCTTTACCAGGAACTGAGAGTTTTGTATCAAGTTGCGAAGAGCGGTGAAGGTACCGCAGGATTTAAATTACTATGAAGGGTGAAGATACAGTTTCTGAACAAGTTCCAGTGAGAGTGACCTTCAGGTCAGAAGGAAAACTGGGCCACTCTCGAGTAGCACAGACGTGAAATCGCGATGTAAACAGAAGTTAGAAGTCATCTGTCTGATACGCCCACTTCCACAGACTTCGGAAATGCCATCTTTGGAGTATAGCTGTCATCTTCAATAAATGTAGAACAGTGGTGGGCAAAATGAACGCAACCCACAAGACAGGATTTAAATGGCAACTACATACTGTGGGAAGAGTTGCTCTCTAATAATAATAATAATAATAATAATAATAATAATAATAATAATAATAATAATAATAATAATAATAATAATTTATTTATTTAATCTGGCAGAGCTAAGGCCAGTAGACCTTCTCTCCGCCCAGCCAGACTCTAATTCTAATTAAATACATTTAGTTACATAGTTATTACATTAATATCTAGATCATAAAACAACATGAAAGTAAATAATGAAAATTGGATAACTAATGTTAGTGTGACAATAATAAACACTGGTAAGAAATAGTTATAATAATAATGATAATAATAATAGTAATATTAATAATAATAATAATAATAATAATAATGAGATAATTTAGATATATATCTGTGATATATATAACCATTAAACATTGAGAAACTTGAAACAGCTATTATTGTTGACAATAATTGTTAGAAAAATATCTCGTTAGTCTATTCTCAAATTGATTTGATGTCTGACAGTCCCTGACATTACTCGGTAGGGAATTCCAAAGTCAGGAACAGCCACAGTGAAAGAAGATGAATATGAGGATGTTCGGTAGGAAGGAATGGATAATATTGAGGAGTGTTGTGATCGTGTGTCTAGGTTATGATGGGTGGATAAATTTTGAAAACGAGACGCAAGATGGACAGGAGTGGAGAAATGCAATATGTGAAAGAGAAGGGAAAGACAGTGGATTTTCCTACGATCTTCTAGACGGAGCCAGGACAACATTTCGAGGGATGGTGTTACGTGATCAGCCCGGCGAATATTGCAGACGAAACGGACGCACATATTATGAACACGTTGTAGTCTCTGCGCCGAAGTAACGCTTAGGTCAGTAAGCAGAATATCACAGTAATCGAAGTGGGGCATCACGAGTGTTTGCACTAACATTTTTTTCATGGAAAAGGGTAGAAAATTCTTCAATCGTCTAAACGAGTGGATTAATGAAAATACCTTTTTGCAGGTTTCTGCAACTTGAATGTTCCAATTTAAACTTTTATCCATATAAATACCTAGATTCTTTACTGATTCACTGAACGAAATTTCGGTGCCGTGTATTTGGTATGGTAATAGTGCTTAACAAACGTGAATGGCCCACAGTGATTGACTGTGATTTTTCTGGATTTAGTTTAAGTCGGAATTTCCGTGTCCATGTCCAGATTGAGGCCAGGTCGTCATTAATTTTAGTTATTGCATCATTTATTTCGTCAGTGTGGAATTTTATGTATATTTGAAGGTCGTCTGCATAGAGATGGTGTCGGCAGTACTTTAGAGACTCTGATATGTCGTTGATATAAATTGTAAATAATAAAGGGCCAAGAACTGATCCCTGTGGGATCCCTGACCTTACGGCCTGCCAAGGGGAAGAACGATTTCCAGCTATCACACTTTGTTGGCGGCCATTAAGGTAAGAGTCAAACCACAGAACAACGTGCTCTTCTAGGTGTAGTCTTCTGAGTTTACATATTAACAAGTCAATGTCTACAGAATCGAAGGCTTTGCTGAAGTCAAGTAAAGTCATTATTGTCAATTTACATTCGTCCCGGGCCTCGCGTAGGTCTTCCGTGATTTTAAGTAATGCTGTACTTGTGTTATGTCCGGCCCTGAAACCTGATTGATAAGAGTCGAGAAGTTTGTATTTGTTTAAGTATTCTGTCAGTTGCTTGTGTACAATGCGCTCCAATGCTTTGGATAGGGCAGGTTGGATGCTGATAGGTCTGTAGTCGTTATAAGATGTCGGTGTTTTGGTCTTGGGAATTGGGTGGACAAAAGCGAGTTTCCATTGCTGTGGGTAAGTCGAAGTCATAAATGAGGTATTGAAAATGTGGGTCACAGTGGGTAGTATTACGTCTATGATTTTGTTTAATAACGAAATATTGGCGTGGTCTGGTCCTTCTGCTTTAGTTGTGATTCATTTCAGGGCTTTCTTTACGTCAGATTGCGTAATATACCAAAAGTGAAAATTTTCCCTTGAGGGGTTGGTCTGTAGGTTTAAGAGTTCATCGATTGTCTGTTGTTTGTCAATGGGGCTAAGGGTTGTAGTGTGAGTTTTCGTAAAGTCATTGAGCCGTTCCAGTGAGATTGAGTTGCCGTCTACCTGGGTCTTTGTCTGTCTTAATCCCATTGTCTGCACATGTTTCCAAAGGGTGGAGGGGCTAGTTCCTGGTTCAATAAGGCTGTATACATGTCGGATTTTAGCATTCCTAACAGTCTGGCTGGTTCTGTTTCTCAGTTGCTTGTACCTGTTATAATAGTTTTGTTTTTGTCTCGTCTATATTTTCGATATGCCGAATCTCGTTCAGCCATCGTGTTGCGTATGTCAGCAGTCATCCACGGCGCAGGCAGTCTTCTCACACATCTAGTTTTTAGAGGACTCTACAGTGCAGTGACGGATTTACAGACAGTTGCGCCACTACACTCCTACCTACCGTATGCAAATTAGAATAGTCCATTCATGTGATATTTAATTAATTATTTTTCAAAGCAATTTTTACGAAATTGGGATTTATCTGTGCATGCTATTTTCAGTTACGCAAGGAAATGAGCATAGCTTACGCAGGTTCTGTGGCTGGACTTTATAAATTTCATTTTAGAAAACAGCTGTCAGCATTGGTAGGTTTATGAATACATACCGTCATTTCCCATAACTATGGTCCTGGAACAACTATGGTCCACGATACAACCATTTAAAGATCATTGTAGAAGTAACATAGACCGTTCGTAGATAGCTGCAGTGACTTGAATTCAAATTGCAGTACAGCAAGAATATAGATAAACGAAGTACTACGTTATGGAGTACAAAATTTGAATAGTTGTATCGTGGACAATAGTTATGTTCCAGGACCACATTTATGGGAAATGACGGTACTCATTATTTTTGAAGCAAACTGAATAAGCAGTGGTGATGTAATACTGGACATCTCTTAAAAAAAGTTTAGCCCCCAGTAGACCTTCACATTCTGCTTTCAAGAAGCCATCATTCTGCAAATCCAGTACCTCTAACTGCAATTCTGGGATAACATTTTCAATTTAAACATGAAAAGGAGTGGCAAAAATATTGAAATCTTTCTCCATCCTTTGAAAATCACTGAATCTGTGTTCTTTGAACTCATATAACAGATGATCTATTTTAAGAATGTACATATTTAAGTTCGCGTCCTGAATATTTGTAACTAATCCTAAACATGAGATGTGAAAGAACCGCCTTTCTTGTAAATGTGATATCCTCTCGATTCATATGATTCTGCGAAAGACATTGTATCACTAATGAAGCTCCGAAGTATAGCAATCCAGTATAATCCGCCACGTACACGCGTAGTATTTTCATGGAGTGGGGGAAGGGGAAGCTAGGGGATAAGTTTGATGCTTCGCTGAGGTCTGACGTCACTGCGGCAATTCCGCAGGAATGCCACCATTGGTGTAGAATGAACTGTCCTATTAAGAAGTACCGCAATATTAAACTGGTGCAATACTACTTCTAGTAAATGGTGCGAAATTGTTCTAAATAATGTGTGTGACTAATACCTACCCACTTCACTTGCGTGATTCGGGTTCCGCATACTGCGGATAGAAGGCAGGACTGTGACCCGTTTTCAAATTGCACACCACTTCGGCGAGCCACGTATGCATGATGTGTATCTGTGAAGTGTTATGTCGTGTATTAGGGTGAGTGTATGTTAAGTGTTTTTGTAAGTGTAATGTGGAGAATGGGTGAGGATGATGATGAAAGGGAGAAGGGGAAACCCGGTGCCGGCACGTAGCCTACTCCTGTCGAATAGCACCAAGGGGGCCGCCAGGATTAACGTCCCCATCCGACGGACGAATGACTATCAACAGTGACATATGCCTTCCCTCCATATGCACTGCTGAGAGATTTGAGATTTAACTCAGGCATGTTGCACTTTATTCTAAATAATTCCATACGACATTTTTCATAAATATTATAAATTATGTAAGATAACCTCAACCGAAATTGTAGATAAGTTATCGAAATAGATAGTTTTATTGCTGTCACAAAAGTAGGGTAAAGGTTGGTAATACTGTGATACGTGTAATATTTTCATAATTCTTTTCGAGAATTTATTACAATTTTACTGAGCGAGAGAAGATCCAGTTTTGTGGAGCAACTTACCCACAAACATTCACTTAATACGTTGACGCAAAAGACCGATCTTCCTCTCGCTCAGTAAAATTGTAATAGATTCTCAAAAAGGACTATCACAATATTACTTATATCACAATATTACCAATCTTTACCTTATGTGGAATTTTTTCCCCTCTTATTCAAAATATGTTTGCAATCATAATACAGGGTGTTAAAAAAAGTATTCAACATTTTGAGAGAAGGTAGTATACACCAAAACAAGAAAGAAAGTCAATAAACATGGGTCCTAAAACTCATAACTTAAGACCTATAAGCACTTGTTCACCATCGCTATAGGGAGTGTTCAATGTAATGTTCGTTTATAGTAATGCATCCTTCGGTCCTACGTCTTAGTGAATCACGCAATCTTTGAAACACTCCAGGTTGGTCTCGGATGTGCTGGCAGACGTTTGTCTAAAACTGTGGATACCAAAGTGCTATTAACGGTATATTATGCATGTACCCTATTCGTAATCATCTTCAATATGGTATTTTATTATGTGGGAATTATAATTACAAGAGAAAGCCGTGAGAATTATTTGTGATATTGGGGCAAAACAACATTGTAAACCTTTATTTAAAATTTGTCATATTCTCACTCTTACATCGCTACACTCTGCAGTGTTTGTTGTATATTAAAGTGAACATTAATAATTTTCCATTGTACTTGAATTTTCATATGTATGTACGTTAAAGCAATAAAAGTGTGTATGTGTGTGTCTGCCTGCCTAACCATAGGCTATATATGTCTGTCTGTCTATCTATGAAGTCCGAAAATAAAAGTTCTTTTTCTTCCGTTTTCAAATTACTATAATTCCGTAATTATGAATTTTAACCCATTCATTTATTTACATTTTTTTTTGCAAATCTAGTCTTTCAGGTAAAGCTCCCTGTAAAGCAGATTTGAATAATTTCAAGGGAAAAATTGTTCCGGGGCCGGGTATCCCTTGAAATTATACATTTTTTTTTTCCAAATAACCTCAGGAATCAGTGCCATGAACCGAGTGAGAACTTCTTGAATCACCCTGTATAGGAAGAACGAATGATTACCGAAAAGGGAAACAAGCAAGTAATACGTAAGTTATCCAGAGAAAGGAGGCTGGTCTTTTATGACTTGGCATGATATTCCCAGGGACGGACTCCTAGCGGTTTCTTGCACTTAGGTTAAAGTAAATGAAGACGGTAGAATGCATTGACACTGCGTATATTAGGAAGAAGAAAAATAAACTGAACATACGCAGCATTGTTTTGATGTATTCAAGAATTTTAAGGTAATTACAAAGTCTTAAAAGCGAGTAAATTTATGCTTATTATAGAAAACGAGACAGTTTCAAACAATGACAATGTAAACCTGGAAACTGTGAATATCTGTCTCTATGTTTCAAATAAAATGCCAACATTCTGTCTATACGTTAACAGAAATAACTCATTATATACGAAAAGCGTACTCCTTTGAAGTAAGCTGTAGTTCGTTAATTGTGGGAAAATAGAACTCAATTTCTACTCCAAAAGGATCTATAGACTACATAGTCTAATTTTGTGTCCGTGCATGTACGTTAATTTGAATCTGGAACAACTGACAGACTTTGATTCACGTCAGACGGATGTAATTCTAGCTCTTTTACGAGCAACTGCGTGGTTCAGGAAATCGGTAAAGAATAGCAATGAGATCGTCCCTTATTTGGCGACATGGAAACATCTCGTAGCCATTGCGAATTACTGTAAGTGGCGTGTCTCTTACAGAGATTAGCTAAACCTCATACCGTTGCACGTTCAAATAACAGGAACCTTCCTTTCACGTCGCAGATAATGGAAGCTTCTCCAGGTTATTACAGTTTCCATTTGGTTTCAGTGTGTGAAAACCCACGAGCCGACAGAATCTAGGATACTTCTGTCAGTTCCTGCAGAAGCTTACATTCTGCTATTTCTATGTCACTTTGATTCGGTTGACAGAATTTCCCCCAATTACAATACAAGCTTGATGGCTACAACGAGATTAGATGAGCACAGTGGACAAGTTAAGAAGCTTTGGTTCAAATCTGAACTCTTCTTCTTATTTTGTTAATACTACTGTATCTTTTTTGTTAATACTACTGTATCTTTTTGTTAATACTACTGTATCTTTTTTGTTAATACTACTGTATCTTTTTGTTAATACTACTGTATCTTTTTTGTTAATACTACTGTATCTTTTTTGTTAATACTACTGTATCTTTTTGTTAATACTACTGTATCTTTTTGTTAATACTACTGTATCTTTTTTGTTAATACTACTGTATCTTTTTTGTTAATACTACTGTATCTTTTGTTAATACTACTGTATCTTTTTGTTAATACTACTGTATCTTTTTTGTTAATACTACTGTATCTTTTGTTAATACTACTGTATCTTTTTGTTAATACTACTGTATCTTCTTTTGTTAATACTACTGTATCTTCTTTTGTTAATACTACTGTATCTTTTTTGTTAATACTACTGTATCTTTTTTGTTAATACTACTGTATCTTTTTGTTAATACTACTGTATCTTTTTGTTAATACTACTGTATCTTTTTTGTTAATACTACTGTATCTTTTTGTTAATACTACTGTATCTTCTTTTGTTAATACTACTGTATCTTCTTTTTATATTGCTTGTATTATTTTATTTGTATTTCTCTTTGTTTGTTTTGTAATTATATTTCTTTATTCTGTATATTTCAAATAAATAAATAAATAAATAAATAAATAAATAAATAAATAATGGAAGAGAGTAAAGAGAGTAAATTGTTGAATTCTTTGTAAGTTCATGTATATGTATATATACTTTTTGCTGGTTGAGTGGAAGAGAAGGCCTTACGGCCTTAACTCTGCCAGATAAAATAAATTATTATTATTATATTATTATTATTGTTATTATTACTACTATTACTACTATTACTATTATTATTATTATTATTATTATTATTATTATTATTATTATAAGCTATGCGAAAGAAAGCATAAGAATAACCCAGAATAAAATAAGCAAACGTAATCGATTTCATAAATATAAGCTACAAGAAATAAACGATAGGGTTGGAAGTAAATACCGAAAAGACTAAGTCTATGATTATGTCTCGTGACCAGAATATTATAAGAAATGGAAATATAAACATTTAAATATCTTGTAGCAACAGTAACAAATATAAATGATACTCGGGAGGAAATTAAACGCAGATTAAATATGGGAAATGCCTGTTATTATTCGGTTGAGAAGCTTTTATCACCCAGTCTGCTGTCAAAAAATCTGAAAGTTGGAATTTATAAAGCAGTTATATTACCGGTTGTTCTGTATGGCTGTGAAATTGGACTCTCACTTTGAGAGAGGAACAGAGATTAAGGGTGTTTGAGAATAAGGTTCTTAGGAAAATATTTGGGGCTAAGAGGGATGAAGTTACAGGAGAATGGAGAAAGTTACACAACGCAGAACTGCACACATTGTATTCTTCACCTGACATAATTAGGAACATTAAATCCAGACGTTTGAGATGGGCAGGGCATGTAGCACGTATGGGCGAATCCAGAAATGCATATAGAGTGTTAATTGGGAGGCCGGAGGGAAAAAGACCTTCGGGGAGGCCGAGACGTAGATGGGAAGATAATATTAAAATGGATTTGAGGGAGGTGGGGTATGATTCTGGTTTTTTATTTCAGTACTATCCTTACGATTATTATACTTAATAGATGAGATTAATACACCTACAGTTGCATTAAAAACTATTGGACATCAATGATATTGAAGTTACGAGTATTCAGATTTTGAAAAAGTGGATTTGACTCATATAATTCCTCAAGATGGGTAGAGACTGGATTAATCTTGCTCAGGATAGGGACCAATGGCGGGCTTATGTGAAGGCGGCAATGAACACTGGTTTAGATTTGAATGATGTTACGTTTAGGCGTTATTTCAATTTCATTGGACCACAGTTTTTTGCCATTCATGATATGCTAGAGGATTCTTTGCTATGTTCTGATTAAAATTATGTAAACTGTTAAGACATATATTTATTTAATTTTTATTTATGTATTTAATTTAATGTTAAGACATATAGATACATTATTTTAAATGTTTAATTAATACTATTAGGCCTACATCTCATCAAAATAAAATATAGCCCTATTTATTTTCAGATAATCTGATATTTGTCTCCAGATTTCTTCTTTAAGTTCCATGTTTTTATAGTTGTCATCCCATGTATCATATAAACAGGCCTATGGGTGACATCGTACAAGTTCGACAAGTTTCTGACTGCAATTATCAGTCCTCATTTTCAAATGGAAACAATACAATTTTCATCGCCACCTGTGATATCTTTTCTACATTCAATCGTCATAAAGAGTATAAATGTCAAACATCTATGATAAATGTGTCAAGAAAATTCGCTGAGCTACAGATTCCAGCGAGAAACTCGCGCGAGGTTTTTGCCTCGAACGAGAATCTCTTCCAGTCTGTGGACGTCCATTTGAATCCATGTTATCAATCTTTGAATTTTCTCGCAACACATTCCTCGCTAGCGAAAACTCTTCAAGTGTGTTACGGGCCTAAATTAGGTGTCAGCTAATCATCTTTAAGTAATTGCTGATTATGAAATTACATTTTAACCACGGTTACTGTTTAATCGTTGTTTCGTAACCTATAATTACTGCGTTTTTAACAGAGGTTGATCCACTTCGAAATAAGATTTAATTAGTCTTTATTCGGATCTTACTCCTGCAAGATTTCATTATCTTCACGTGGTTTTAACCAATATTAAAAATAACTACATAATGCAAATCACGACCCGTTTAAAGTTTACGACCTGTAAAACACCACTCAGTTTACTCACTATTCATAAATTTAACGTTGAATATTATTAAAATTTTTATCTCATTTTACATAAAAATGTTACGTTCATTTTATGGATGTAGATGTGCGATTAGACAAGACTCTTTTCACATAGTAAATGAGTAGCACGGATTATAAAATTCGATAGATATGAGTTAAATTGCTGCAGGAAATTCTTGCGATCTAAGCTGTAATAAAATAAAACTGAAGTTCATTGTTCATTTCTTGAGAAGCGAAGCATGGCTGGCGGTCCTATTCTTCTCTTCACCAAGGTGATACTTTCACCTCGCAGAATTATATCACGGAAGATGAATTAAAAGGAGAGGCAGTGGCGGTCAAGTGTACGCAAACTCGTGCAGCGCCACAAAGAAGCAGCTAGTGTGGCGCGTCACAGTCGATGCCTCTCACTTAATTACTCCTGATAGATAGGCTACTCGGAAAAAAACGCAACTCAGTGGCGAACTGGAATTCCCCGCAGTGCATTCAACAAATACGCGGATCTACAGCAGACAAACTGTCGTTTATGCTGCAGTTTTTCTCTTCACCCACTTACAACACTTTTTCCAATCTCTGAATGAATGTAAAATGTTATTCAGTAATTACTTTCCCTCGCCGTCGTCTTCCTATCAGCGGATTTAGGCCATGTGACCAGTTCCGCTCTCATGAGATCTTTTCTCCGGGCTTTATTATTTGACAATCTGATTCATATTAGAATTTGCAAATGTTACACAGAATAACAAAATACACACAGATTATACAGGGACATCATTATATTTTTACTTCAATTTTTATTGTACCTGAGTTTTTGAATGTACTTCACTCCCACCCCTTCTACTAGTAAACTTCCAACCGTTCACGACACAGAGCCGAGGCCGCGTATGCAGTACTGAGTTACTGAGTATAGTACGTTTCAGAAATATGTTCGCGTTTTCCAGTGACGAAAGAGCTTTCAATATTGAATCATATTTTCGTACGAGTACTGTCGTCCGTTTCCTATGTCGCATCCCGGTTTCCCCCACCTGCTTCTGTTCGCCCCTCTGATAAGTCTAGTAGCTGGGCTATCTTAGGTCTTTTCTGAAAACATTAATTTCTGTTAGGAATTGGACGTCTACGTAATATTATACTAGTGTTTAAAATAACTTAAATAAAAGGGCGTCGTTAAGTAATTAACTGTCACGTGATTCCCCCACCCTTTCTACAAACCTGCGACAAAATCACTTGAACGGACAATAGATAGAATTTCTGAGTGATTTTATCTTTTCGGATCGGGCAGAAGTGAAGATTGAATTTACAGTACGTAAGGTACTCTTTTATAGAGTAGGTACAGAATTATTTCAACATGAGTTACTCGTACGAAGGACGAAACTGGTAATTGGAATTAGGTAAAATAGTCTATAGCGCGATAATATGCACAAAAGAACTGAACCCTGTATCGAAATGAACGGCCACCATTTTCTAAAATGTGTTTAAATAACCATATTATGATTATTTTTCAATTTAACTTCATTCTCTATATTGTACGCTAATTTGCAGTAACAGTACAATACACAGTACACTGTATAATTAATACTTCCGAATGGATAGCTGAATTCGTGTGTAAAAACACTAAGTGTTAATACAGTACTGTATTTTGATTAAACAAAAACCTAATGAAAATTATCAAACTCAAAATCGCGATATTTCCTAGTTTACATATATGGATGAACTACTTTTCTTCCCTCCTATACCTAGTAAAGTGATTTGTATTTTACGCCAGTCATCGAACTCCGTCGTGGAAGGGGTAGCAAACGGTGTTTCCTGTTTCAATCGTTAATAGAAAGGTATAGCCAGGTTAATATTAAAAATGTTAGTAAAAATAAAATGATGTCCCTTTACAATATACTGTGTCATAATTTTGTTTTTACTAACTTACTTATGGCTTTTGAGGAACCCGGAGGTTCATTGACGCCCTCACATAAGCCTGCCATCGGTCTCTATCCTGAGAAATATTAATCCAGTCCCTACCATCATATCCCATCTCCTTCATATACAGTTTAATATTACCCTCCCATCTACGTCTCGGCCTCCCCAAAGGTCTTTTTCCCTCCGGCTTCCCATCTAACACTCTATATGCATTTCTTGATTCACCCATACGTGCTACATGCCCTGCCCATCTCAACGTCTGGATTTAATGTTCCTAATTATGTCAAGTGAAGAATACAATGCGTGCAGTTCTGCAGTTGTGTAACTTTCTCCATTTCTAATATTAACCTAGCTATATATTTGAATTAACAGCTGAGAACCGGAAACACTGTTTGTTACCCCCTTCCACGGTCAAAGTTCGATGATACTAGTGTAAAATACAAACAAATCACTTTCGTAGGTACAGTAGATCATCCACTTACGTAAACTAGGAAATATTACGATTTTGAGTTTGATAATTTTCGTTAGGTTTTTATTTAATCAAAATACAGTACAATATTAACATAAAGTGTTTTTACTCACTAATCGAACTATCCATGCGAATGTATTCATTACGCAGTGTATAGTATATTGTCTATAGCACATTAGCATACAACATTTTCAACGATTTGTTTAAAATCTGGATATTTAAACAAATCGTTGAAAATGTTGGCCGTTTATTTCGATAGAGGCTTCAGTTCTACTGAAAACGTTAAGCACATCTTCTGAAATTAAATGTATTGTTTCTTGAATGAATTATGTCATTTTTTTATTGTTCCAGGATGTTTAGGAAATAATACTGTTTTACAGTAATCCCAAAAGAAATAATGCATAGCACTCAAGTCAGGCGACATGGGGGCCATAAACCTACGCCTGTTGAATAATTCTGTACCTACTCTATAACAGATTCCCTTACGCACTGTAAATGCAATCTTCACTTCTGCCCGATCCGCACAAATTAATTTACTCGGACATGCTATCTACTGTCCGTCCATATGGTTATATTGCAGGGTCGTAGAAAGGGAGAAATCACGTGACAATTCATCTTAATTCAATAATGAAGCAGTACATCTCACTTGACGATATGTGTCAGAGGAAGAACATTTGTTTGTATAACGGTAGGCCTACATCTGAAGTCTGATTGGTGTAATATGTTACTAGTCAGTGATGTGCGCAATTGAGTGGGAAAGGAACTGGCCACTCTACCCCAATATATTTTGGCTTAGTTGCCTCATGGGTGAAGCCTTATTGGTGTCACTTATGAGGTTCCAACCTATCTTCAGACAGTTGACTAAACAACAATAATCACAATAATTATTACGCGTTCAATGTTACGTGATCGCTGAGCGCTGATGTCGACACTGTCGTCGTATACAAGACATCGTAGGCAGTTACGGGGCGGAGGGCATTGAGGGGATAAAACTACTCGTGGAGAGTGATGATGCATTCTACTAGTTCGTGGAATCAACACCGGTCAATTTACAATGGACGAACAGTATAGTCACATTAACCTTTTACATATATCGGAGTCAGTGGCGTAGCATGAAATTTTGAGCAGGGGAAGTTAACCCAAGTTGCCTTTCATGCAATATGAGAAAACGTATTACAAAAATGCAGTCTTAAAATAAATAGTAGTCAATTTCAAGTCAGCAGTCGAAGATTGGTTGGAACATCGTAAGTAACACCAATAAGGCATGACATCAAATGATACGTAATAAAATATGATTTCACGGTTTACACATATCTCTTAACAAATAGACATGTATACGTATAACATTAGCTCACTCCCTGTCATAGTTAGAGGAATCACAATATTAACGGTCAATAGATACAGTACATACTGTAAGTATGCGTCTGTCTTTTGGTTGTGTCCTTCATTGACAGCAAAGGAGTCGGTCATTTGTGTTTTAGATCACACTTTTGTTCGTAAGTCAGTCTTGATAATAGAATTGTCCTAAAAAAATTCAAGTAAATTAGTGTCAGGAACTGTTATTTCGCTCATTATTTATTATATCAGCCACAATGCACACTAACACTTCAACTGAACACAACTGACGAAAAGGGATAACTCGGAAACTACTTATTTTAAATGTTAAAGCTAGCTTCTTTTTTTTTTAGTAGGTTATTTTACGACGCTTTATCAACATCTTTGGTTATTTAGCGTCTGAATGAGATGAAGGTGACAATGCCGATGAAATGAGTCCGGGGTCCAACACCGAAAGTTACTCAGCATTTGCTCATATTGGGTTGAGGGAAAACCCCGGGAAAAACCTCAACCAGGTAACTTGTCCCAACCGGGAATCGAACCCGGATCACCTGGTTTCGCGGCCAGACGCGCTAACCGTTACTCCACAGGTGTGGACGCTAGCTTCTTTGCGAGCCTTGCGACTAGGATAGCTTAGTTAGAGAGGGATGGAAAATCTGCGGGGTGGATTACACAGAAGAAACCGGTCTGCTTGGAAGCTGGTTTGTGCAGGCTTCTTGTTTACTGCTGCATCACAAATCATCCTGAGCAGCCGCATCGCAATATTTAACGCGTAAATATAAATTATATTAAAATTAATAAATAATTTTCTCCATAAACTGCAGGTTTATTATGAAATTATTATTAACTGGGGAAGCTGAGCTTTTAGTTTACATTGACGCTACACCACTGATCGGAGTCAAATTGTCTAATGTACTGGGTGATTCAAAAGGTTGTTTTCAAACTGAAGGGGCTTCGATATATAACTCTTTTTAAAAAGAACCTGTGGTTTCGGAAGTAATTCTCAATCAGTACCTACATTGTGATTATAAAGCACGCTCTGCGCTTGCCTCCTGCCACTATGTTTGAACGGCAAAATTTAAAACAACTTGGTGCAACGAGTTATTTTCGTTTTCGCGAGTCAGCAGATGGTGTAGGTTGGGAATTCGCCTATTATATTAGACAAGGAGTGGATCATATGACCTACAAATATCAAAATAAAATAAAGCATTAGTAGAGAGGTCAGAAACACAAGCACCAGAGGTGCAACTACTGGGTCATTAGCAAGATTTAAATGCCTGATCAACAGCGAAAATAAAACAAAAATACAGGAACATCATTTTATTTTCACTTCAATTTTTATTGTACCGGAGTTTTTTTAATGTACTTCACTCCCACCCGTTCTACTAATGAAGTTCAACCGTCCTCCACACAGATCCAAGACCGAATATACAGTCATTGTAGCCTTACGGTCATACTGAACAGTACATTCCAAAAATATGTTCGCGTTTTCCAATGAGAAGGAGCTTTAATATTGAATCATTTTCGCACAGGTACTGTCGTCCATTTGCCTACGTCATATCCCGGTTTCCTCCACCAGCTTTTAATCGCCAGCTAGTGGCTGGGCTGTCTTAGCTCTTTTCTGAAAACATTAATTTCTGTTAGGAGTTAATTGGACGTCTACGTAATGTTATACTACTATTTAAAATAACTTAAATAAAAGGGCATCGTTAAGTAATTAACTGTCACATGATTTCCTCCCTTTCTACGACCCAACGACATAACCACTTGGACGGACAGTAGATAGTATGTCTGAGTAATTTTATCTTTTCGGATCGGTCAGAAGTGAAGATTGAATTTACAGTACGTAAGGTACTCTTTTATAGAGTAGGTACAGAATTATTTCAACATGGGTTACTAGTACGAAGAACGAAACTGGTAATTAGGATTAGGTACAATAGTCTATAGTGCGATAATATGCACATTAGAACTGAAGCCTGTATCGAAATGAACGGCCACCATTTTAAAAAACGTGTTTAAATATCCATATTATGATTATTTTTCAATGTAACTTCATTCTCTATATTGTACGCTAATGTGCTGTAACACTACACTATACATTGCATAATTAATACGTCCGAATGGATAGCTCAATTCGTGAGTAAAAACACTAAGTGTTAATACTGTACTGTATTTTGATTAAACAAAAACCTAATGAAAATGATCAAACTCAAAATCGCGATATTTCCTAGTTTACGGAAATGGATGAACTACTTTTCTTCCCTCCTATACCTAGTAAAGTGATTTGTTTGTATTTTACGCCAGTATTTTCGAACTCCAGTCGTGGAAGGGGGTAGCAAATGGCGTTGATCCAGAGGTATAGGCAAGTTAATATTAAAAATGTTAGTAAAAAATAAAACAGGAATGCCTGGTATCAATACGTAATCCAAATATAAATAGACAGACGGACGGCAAGAAAGAAGATGTAAGAGGAAATAAACTTTTTGAAAAACAAATGGGTAATAACCCAGGTTTAATACTCTACGTCGTGACGTTTAGGCCTATGATAATAATTCGTAATTATTTTATTATCACTAATACTATCAAATATTAACATAAAACGGAATATTGTAATGAAAAGAAATATTAAGTTGTTCGAAAGGTAAGGTAACTCATTTTTATTTACAGACCTTTTAATTAAAGTTGAATTGTCACACTACTAAGCCAAACTATTTCCGAGTTTAACAACACAGTTTGCACAGCTTGCTGTAAGTTTATGAATAGCATTAGTGAACAACTGAGAGCCGGGCTCATCAGCCAGAGTAGGACTGCTCGGTAAGCACCTCTTGCAGGAGATCGTGAACAATCCCGTAATTGTGGTCATCGAAGAGTTAATCTCTTGAATAATTCCACTCAATTTCACCCTTCGGTTTTCAAAAACAATGACCTGAATGCACAAATGTTGTCCAGTCTTCACTCGTTGATGGCCTGCTCGCCCGACATCACTTTTATGTCAACACGTCCCTCTTTCAGTTCATTACGTGGAAAACACACCTGCTGCAGGCATATCGCAGGTTTTCTACACACAAAAATCAGTTCACAGTATATGTTGCTTTTATCTTATTTACTTGCACAAAAAATAACTTCACAAATGTATATTGTGGGCCAACTTTGCACGATGGTTACCATCTTATAAGTAAAATTAAGTTTGGAAGAACACGGGTGTCACTTCGCAAGGATGATTTCTTAAATAAAACAATCAATGATTCTAACTTTCAACTCATTCCCTTCATTTCAAAAATAGTGGTGGCTCAATTTATTCATATGCAGATGATAAAGTAGTAAAATTTAATGGTTATTCCTGGAATGAAGTTTATAAAATTGCTAATATAGGTATAAGTATAGTCAAAGACTGGCTAGATTTTAATTTTCTTTTGTGAAATATTAAAAGAAAAACAAAAGTAATCCCTTTTTCTTTAACATCTACTGGCCAACAATCTTTGAATCATAACAGTAACTTAAGTTTAATAATACATAATTGTAGTTCTTGTATTTTTAATTGTAAATGTCGTCCTTTGAAAGAAGCTGCAGTTGTGAAATATCCGGACATCATCATTGATCAGCATATGAAGTGGTATTCTCATGTTTTTATCTATGTAGCGGATTACGTAGGACAATTGATAAATTTATCATTCTTCGTCGTATTTCACCAATCAGTACCTTGCGTACAGTTTATTTAGCTCTTTTTTAACGAAAAAATATTTATTTAATTATTCATTCATTATTTATCTATTTATTTATTTATTTATTTATTTATTTATGTATTTATTTCTTTATTTATTTCTTTATTTCTTTCTTTAATTAATTTATTTAATTAATTAATTAATTAATTTAATTAATTTATTTATTTATGTATTTATTTATTTATTTTATTAAATCTATCTATCTATTTATCTATTATTTATCTATCTATCTATCTATCTATCTATCTATCTATCTATCTATCTATCTATCTATCTATCTATCTATCTATCTATCTATCTATCTATCTATCTATCTATCTATCTATCTATCTATCTATCTATCTATCTATCTATCTATCTATCTCTATCTATCTATCTATCTATCTATCTATCTATCTATCTATCTATCTATCTATCTATCTATCTATCTATCTATCTATCTATCTATCTATCTATCTATCTATCTATCTATCTATCTATCTATCTATCTATCTACCTATCTATCTATCTATCTATCTATCTATCTATCTATCTATCTATCTATCTATCTATCTATCTATCTATCTATCTATCTATCTATCTATCTATCTATCTATCTATCTATCTATCTATCTATCTAATTATCTATCTATTTACTTATTTATTTATTTATTTATTTATTTATTTATTTATTTATTTATTTATTTATTTACTGAGGTAACTATGGAAGTCGCTCAAATAGAAAGAAAATTAAAATATTAGAAGAAAAGATTTCGGCATTGCCTGGGCCAGGACTGCAACAGCAACTGGAACTACTGATGTGTCTGCCGTAATAATTAGTCGAGTTACACCCCTTCTAAAAAAAAGTAGGGGCATATTTTCAAAATCTATAACCTCGTACATATTTTAAGTTTATGAAATACAAAAAATTACAGTATCTTTGATGTACCTAGAAAAGCAATAAGCATCAATATTTTATAAATATATCTTCAGAATAGAAAAAAAATATTTTGTCAAAAGTTTTTTAAAATTTTCTAGTATCTATTGTTATGCAAATTATTTTTTAATTTAAAATGTAATTAACATATAAAAATATGATAATCTAATTTGTTAACCACAGTGTATAGAACATGCAGTAAAAATGTCATGTTTTTATTTTTATTTTAGTAGGTTATTTTACGACGCTTTATCAACAGCTTAGGTTATTTAGCGTCTGAATGATATGAATGTGATAATGCCGGTGAAATGATTCCGGGGTCCAGCACCGAAAATTACCCAGCATTTGCTCATATTGGGTTGAGGGAAAACCCCGGAAAAAACCTCAACCAGGTAACTTGCCCGACCGGGAATCGAACCCGGGCCACCTGGTTTCGCGGCCAGACGCGCTAACCGTTATTCCACAGGTGTGGACAATTTCATGTTCCTAGCATCAAAATTTTAAGACTCTTTACACTTCGAACCTGACGAAATGTGCTGAAAAAAAAAAGTGTGAGAAAACAGCTTGTAAAATATTCATGGAATTGAAGTTCAAGGGTGCAGCTATTTAGATATTGTGTAATTTTTATGCTTTCGAGTGCCGTATGACCTTGAAACTTGCTCAACATATAAATAAGAGATTGATGATTCAATTTTTACAAGAAAACGAAAATGCGGTTTTTGACTCAAAATGACCAACATTTTATCCCTCACCCCACATAAAATACGTAGCAAAATCTGATTTCATAAGCCAGTTATAACTGCTAGGGAATCATGGTGCTACACTATATTATACCATGGTTATGACGATGATTATTAATGAATACTCCTAGGAGGTAAAACTGAACACTTCACCTTGCCAAACACTGTTTTGCCTACCACAAATTTAATTTGAACTCACTGAAATTTTAACCTGGGTTTGCGTCCACACCTGTGGAGTAACGGTTAGAGCGCCTGGCCGCAAAATCATGTATTTTGCCCGGGCTCTTTTGATTTTCGGTTAGGGCATTTTAGTTACCTGGTATTGAGGTTTTTTATGGGTTTCTGCTCAACCCAATACGAGCAAATGCTGGGTAACTTTTCGGTGTTGGACCCCGGACTCATTTCACCGGCATTATCACCTTCATCTCATTCAGACGCTAAATAACCATGGTTATGAGATATTGATAAAGCGTCGTAAAATAATAACTGTTTTGTCTACCACTAAAATAAAAAAACTGGGTTTTGCAGTATGTAAAGCCCTTATCCGTCTGTTTAGGTAACGATATTTTGACTCTTAAAATATTGATATCTCTCGCAGATTATTTCGTAGTAGAGATAAGAAACTGTAAGGCAGCGAGAAAGTTTAGAATCCGCCACTGAACGCGTGTCGCCTCGCCCAGTCATGCCCTGTCCTCATTGCGCCGCGCGCTACCAGCTCTTCATGGTCAACAGTCGATTTGCACCCATACCGCCCGCTCGGTGAACCGTGGGAATAGAAATAAAAATATAGTCCAAGACCCATTGTTACTCGATCTAGATATAGGACGTGTGATAGACGGGCCATCCCCGGGCCTTTCACTTCTATCAAAAGAGTTCAAGAACCGCAGACTGTCGTCACTGACAGTCTCTGCAGCCACTGATGAGTACAGGCACGGTCACCTATTATCTGCTATATTTTTATATTCGTATTCAATAGTTAACATAATCGAGTTAGCATAACGTCATGGTTCAGGCTGTCAAACCTCTACTGTCTCCTGTACTGAAATACAAACATTCTGCATATGGCGAAAACCAATAGCAAATCGCTGCTACTTTTTAATATTGCTGTCCCGTTCGAGAGATATATGAAAATTGAGACAGGTGGGAGAGAGAAATCAGTTCCCCATTGAGGTACCGCTCAAACACTGCCTACAACTGTACAGAACGAACTGCTTGAGCTGAAATTACGGCTTTCATTCGGAAGTGTTTAGAAATTCTTTCTCTTTATACCTGGCAAGCTAATGATTTCAGAATAAAACATATCCGAGTCACGTGATTATACAATAATGAATATACAGGGATACAGAAAACTAATTAAATTTAATTATATCAAAGTACAAAGTAAATTTCAGAATACATACCTACAAATTTTTCAAATTTGCTGATAGTCTAATGAAGGTTAACGTGTATGGGATCTTGCAATACAATGAATGAATGTTAGCCATGATGTCCCATGTTGGGCACAGGCCTCCTGTGATGGGGTTAGAACCCCCTCGACAGGGATGGCTCAAGTGTACTCGCTTGGTGAGCCAATCCAGGCGAGCTTGTCGTGTATACTACTTTTGTGACATGGTTAATAACCCTGTTAGACTTTAACTAGTCTCAGCACTCTGTTCTTTGTTCATTTTTCTTGCACTACACACATTATACTAACACCAGCACTTCGACAAACATTGATTGCTATTTACACTATTTAACTGACACTTTCTCAACACTGACTTTACTATTTACAAAACGTATCTCACACTTTCATTAATACTGACTTTACTATTTGCAATATCTTAACATTGATTACGTTATCTATTTAAAATGACCTTCCCTAGTTCTTTCCACAAAACTCTGTTCTTTGCTGTCCTCGACCATTGTTTCCCCGCCTCTTTGGTAAACATGTCAGACCATCTGAGCCGTGGTCTTCCCTGTTCTCTCTTTCCGACGTAGGGGTCCCACATCTTGTCTGATGTAGACTCGCCACATGTCCCCCCAGGTCCACTTCGTTGCCGTGGCTCGTTCTGCTGCGTCAGTAGTGTTCGTCAGTCTTTGTAGTGTTTCGTTAGTCATTCTGTCTCGTAGCGTGGTGCCCAGTATTTTTCTTTGCATCTTCCTCTGGCATGTTTGTATACTTGAGCGTTGTCTCTCGGACAATGTCCAAGTTTGGCAGCCGTATAGCAAAACTGGGATTATACATGTCTCTAGTGCCTCGAACTTGAGATTGCAGTTGATTGTCTTGTCCGTCCATATGAACTTCAGGCTCCAGAACGCCTTCCATGCTGATGAAATAATTCTATTGATCTCTTTCTGGTTTCGGATAAACCTGCATTTCATATTAACAGGCATTTTTTCTTTTATCAAAATTCTGATATTTTACTATTACTGCCATTATTTCCATTTTGAACTACAATTAATCAACAATACAAAACTGAATGTTAATTATTTACAAGTTGGCAACATATTTTATATCCATTGTAACAATAATACATATCGATAGTAACATTCATATCTTTCAACCAATAAGGAGGTTGGCCCCTATAATGCACCTGTTCCAAAACTTGTTCGCATTGACTTGATCTATTACGACTGTGAATTAATGTAATGAGTTACCTTCTACCCTTTAAGTAGATCATAATGGATTTAAACATTAATTCTTGAATAAACAAATAATTACTGGGAAAGTTTCTCTCTTTATTTTATATTGGGAAAGGGATAGATAAATTTTGATAAGGAACTATTTGCAATAATATCAGAATTTAAATTGAGGAGCGTTTTTGCAAAAGTCTATAGATGTATAAATTTTCGAAAGTGAGTTACATATGGATATCCTATGTTTTCTACCTCCGGAATCTATCTATGAAATCAGATTTACCAACACTTGATTGATACCGTATGTAGAGACTACCAAACCTTCCAGGTTTTTTCAAAACTCGATAGATCCTGTCACTTAGTGTAATTTCTGTAAAATCTTGATTTCTGCATCTATCGACTTTTGCAAAAACGCTCCTCAATTTTAAAACAGCGATACTGAATGAATAAAAAAGTGGCAATAATACTGTATTAACTTACTTTGCCGGTAATCAGTTGTGCCAATGTTTGATAATGTTTCATTTTAGTGAACAATGTTTAAAAATATCGCCAAGTTAGAGTATTTTAGATATTAATCTGGTAGAATTCCATAACTAAAATGTTATGGCACGCGGTAAAAAGTGCATAAGTCACAACATATTGTAAGTTTTGAGTAGACTAAAATAAAACTTTGAAATAAGATCCAAAATAATTTTCTTACAATTCATTTTTGATTTTTGAGATAAATGAGTTCAAGATTATAAATTGATTTCAAGGTTTCTCAATCATATGATTGATCATTTGTTGCAAATTTATTATTTGCTAATACATCTTACAGAAGAAAATTTATGAACGTTTTCGCCTATACGGCATCATCAGATATTCAAAATGTTATAACGATTTATCTAAAAACGTAAGTCCAGTAAGGTATTCACTGTAATAAGCATAATAATGATTTAAATAAATAATTATGAATTATATATAACAAGAATCTGATATTAGTGTAAAAATGCTCAATTTGACTGATTTGTGTATAGTTTCGCCGACTTGCCGAAAATTAAAATATAGAAACTATAAAATAGCCTATGAATGTAAATTACATAGAACTCATGTTACATATTTTGTGTTTCTTGAATATCACTATTATATATATATATAAATGGTTGAAATTGATAAAATGTAAAATATTTGTACTTATGTCTGTGTGAGACAAATTCAACGTGATATTATGCAAATATTACTCATGTTATGATTAAAATTTATAATGTTGTAATAGTATATATCTTATGCAACACAGTTGAAATCTTGTATATATGACTGTTCATCGGGTGATTCTTGACTTTTGTAACATATGTGTTTGAATAAATTTAATGATTAAATCAAGAAATGTTAATAATATAATTGATAATCCTTCGTATCCTACTGTAATGTGATTGAAAACTTTGAAATAAATTTATGCTCGACTCATTATGCATTAAAGTACACCTACTCATTAAAGTACAGGTGTTTTCAGCCAATGACAACTCAGCTTACAAGTGTTCAGCCAATGACAAGTCAGCTTTGTACCGTTATAAAACCGCAAGTATCGGTTATTCTCGGATATGCACTCGAAAGAGAATTAGCGAAAAGTCACAGAGGCTGGAAATCCAATACTGTCGCAGAAGGTTATGTTCTGTTACTATAATAATTAGCGTTAATTGTAAATAATATTCAAATAAATTCAATTTGTCATCTCGTTTTTCAATGTCGAATTCAATAATCAAGGTTATACCAAGTTTAACGGGATTACATCAAGGTCAATGACATTATTGTTCCTCGAAAAAATCAATACTTACGCATCTGCGCACATCTCACAATTCACGACCTAGAACAAGGTCACTTCCGATCTTGTCAGATACAAACAAAATGTACATCTGAATAACGGTAATTTTAGAAATATGGTCGAGCATAAAAAGTCGTATGAAACTCGCCTATAATGGTAATTAAGAAGCTCGTATGAAAATTATGAAACTCGCTTGCGCTCGTTTCATAAACATCCATACTCGCTTCTTAATTACTATCATTATAGGCTCGTTGCATAATGTATTATAATCTACAAAATAATTTTGAAATGAAATCCAAAATCATTATGATGAGCTGGAAATCTAAAAAGACAAACATTTACCCTTTATACGAGTAGGCCTACCATCTGAAAAAAGTACATTTTTGTATTCACAGAGAAGCCGTAACTCTAAATCACTCATTTCTGACCTACATCCATTTCGTCGCGCACCATAATCATGTTGGCTATACTGACCGCATATACAATAACTTAAATGCAAACAAAAAGCAGGAAAGGAGAACTTTGGAAAGAACAGCTGAGAACTCCACTAAGGTATCCGAATACTCTGAAGACAGTCATTCGATCTCTAGAGAATTAATAAGAATGTAATTCTGAGACATTTTCCACTCGAATAATTCCATCACTACTGCACAGTATAACTTTCTAACATGTGTAAAACGAGCTTCTGTAAACACACGTCAGAACTGTTTTGCGATCATGCAATGACAGATGAAACCAACCAACGTGAGTGAATTCTTTTGCATCAAACTGGAGAAATCGGCAAACTATACACTCACATAGCTTCGTCAGGCTTTGCGTGAAGAAGTTTTTCGCCGTACAAAATGTTTTCATTGAAAGTCGCTTTTCCAGACGAACAAACTCTGGTTGAAGGTAAGTACTGGGGAGAGCTATGCACCAGAGGAACCATGAAAATATCAAAACAATTAATAATTAATAATTTATTTATTTAATCTGGCAGAGCTAACGCCAGTAGGCCTTCTCTTCCGCCCAGCCAGACTCTAATTCTAATTGAATACAATTGGTTACATAGTTATTACATTAATATATAGACCATAAAACAACATGAAAGTTGGATAAGTAATGTTAGAGTGACAATAATAAACATTGGTAAGAAAAATAATATAATAATAATAATAATAATAATAATAATAATAATAATAATAATAATAATAATAATAATTCATTGCCGCCCTCATATAAGCCCGCCATTGGTCCCTATCCTGAGCAAGATTAATCCATTCTCTACCATCATATCCCACCTCCGTCAAATCCATTTTTATATTATCTTCCCATCTACGTCTCGGCCTCCCTAGAGGTCTTATTCCCTCCGGCCTCCAAATTAACACTCTATATGCATTTCTGGATTAGTCCATACGTGCTACATGCCCTGCCCATCTCAAACGTCTGGATTTAATGTTCCTAATTATGTCAGGTGAAGAATAAAATGCGAGCAGTTCTATGTTGTGTAACTTTCTCCATTCTCCTGTAACTTCATCCCTCTTAGCACCAAATACTTTCCTGAGAACCTTATTCTCAAACACCCTTAACCTATATTCCTCTCTCAAGTGAGAGTCCAAGTTTCACAACCATAAAGAACAACCGGTAATATAATTGTTTTATGAATTCGAACTTTCAGATTTTTCGACAGTAGACTGGATGATAAAAGCTTCTCAACCGAATAATAACAGGCATTTCCCATATATATTCTGTGTTTAATTTCCTCCCCAGTATCATATATATTTGTTACTGTTGCTCCAAGATATTTGAACTTTTCCACCTCTTCGAAAGATAAATTTCCAATTTTTATATTGCCATTTCGCACAATATTTCCGTCACGAATAACCATTAAACATTGAGAAACCTGAAACAGCTATTATTGTTAACAAGAATTGTTAGAAAAATATTTCGTTAGTCTATTCTTAAATTGGTTTGATGTCTGACAATCCCTGATATTACTCGATAGGGAATTCCAAAGCCTAGGAACAGCCACAGTGAAAGAAGATGAATATTAGGATGCTCGGTGGGAGGGAATGGACAATATTGAGAAGTTTTGTGATCGTGTGTCTAGTTAATGATGGGTGGATACATTTTGAAAACGAGACGCAAGATAGACAGGAGTGGAGAAATTCAATATGTGAAAGAGAAGGGAAAGACAGTGGATTTTCCTACGATCTTCTAGACGGAGCCAGGACAACATTTGGAGGGATGGTGTTACGTGATCAGCCCGGCGAATATTGCAGACGAAACGGACGCACATATTATGAACACGTTGTAGTCTCTGCGCCGAAGTAACGCTTAGGTCAGTAAGCAGAATATCACAGTAATCGAAGTGGGGCATCACGAGTGTTTGCACTAACATTTTTTCATAGAAAAGGGTAGAAAATTCTTCAATCGCCTTAACGAGTGGATTAATGAGAATACTCTTTTGCAGGTTTCTGCAACTTGAATGTTCCAATTTAAACTTTTATCAGTAGTAATGTCATGAGAGGTCTGAGATCTGCCGATAAATCCACGAGCGAAGCGAGTGGATTTATCTGGGAAATCTCAGACCACGAGTGACATTTATTAGGACTATTTCGTGAATAAAATAAAAATTTAAATAATATATCCCTAAAATTCGATCACAAAATGTTAATAATTGTATATTAACGAATACTTAACCTATTCAGACATTGTGGAGTTGAAATACTCGTAGATGAATATCGATTACTGCAATAAAGAAATTCCATGTTATTATTCAGTAATGCCAATTGCGAAAAGCGAAATACTGGTTTAACAATGTTAATTACATGTACTACACTTTTCTATTATTATTATAACAAATACATTTTCATTATCTGCTGAAATTACAATTTAATTTAACAGTAACAGTGGGGACAGCTATATACCAATGCTTATGTATTCACAGCGAGACATGTTGCTACACTGTGAAGCCATCTCTGTATAGATAGGCCTAATTAAAACACGAATTTTATTACGCCATACGAAAGGCAGTTTGATCAAAGACTTTATTATTTCTATGCAAGGTCTATGAGTTTGATATGCGATTATATTACATAAATTTGAATGTCTATTAATTGTTTAATTTCAATACAAATATTATAGGCTACAATTTTATAGGTTATGTTACCTGTGGAAGCAGGACCAATCTCAGCTGTGCCTTGTTTCGACCCGTGCTTACAATGAGTGCTACACGAAAGCATTTTTTGTAGCTCGACAAACGCGTTCTCGCTGTAGTGTGTAACGGAACTCAAGCTGCATCTACACAGTTCAATATTCCAATCGCGTATGCGTGCAATCTGGGAAGAATATTGAAAGAATCAAGTGTTTAAAAGGTACGTTCAATTAAGATGCATAAAGATTTTGTGTCTACATGGTGCTCCGTTTTGAACGTGGTCTTCACTGCGTAAATATATTAATTAATATTAAATATCAATCTTGCATTCATTGCTTTAAAGTTGAAAGAAAAGTTTAACCGTGTAGTTGCATCTTAATGTATTCATGATAATCAATTTACGGGGAAACAGTTGGCGACAACGACTAAACAAAAGAACGACCATGCGATAAATTGATAGCGATAAATCTAGCTGCAGTAATTATCGCAAAGTGTGACTGTGATTGGTTGGAATTCAAAATTTCATTACACTTCATTGGTCGAAAATGGAATGACGTCATATAAACGAAATAATCCATATAAATACCTAGATTCTTTACTGATTCACTGAACGGAATTTCGGTGCCGTATATTTTAATCGGGGACAAATTTGGTATGATAATAGTGCTTAGCAAACGTGAATGGACCACAATGATTGACTGTGATTTTTCTGGATTTAGCTTAAGTCGGAATTTCCGTGTCCATGTTCAGATTGAGTCCAGATCGTCATTAATTTTAGTTATTGCATCATTTATTTCGTCAGTGTGGAATTTTATGTATATTTGAAGATCGTCTGCATAGAGATGGTGTCGGCAGTACTTTAGAGATTCTGATATGTCGTTGATATAAATTCGCCGGTGCTCGTGTGAAGGGGGTTAAGTCAAATTGTAAGGTATGTAAACTTCTCTCCTTTGGTATTGAACAAAACCCTTTTGTCACAAAATAAGGAGTTCTGTAACTGCATCATGGATGGAAGAATGATTTAACCCCTTTAACACAAGAAAAAAGTAATTGTGAATGGTTCAAATCTGTACTTATCCCAGTTTAGCGAAATCATACTTAATCCCCTTTACACGAGCACCCGCGAATTGTAAATAGTAAAGGGCCATCCGTGAGGATGCCGTAAATTATTAATAAAATGTATAATGGTTTGATTTAAGTTGTGGAAGCTGACAAACGAACCTCACAAGGAATTTGAACACATCGTATCATTGCAAAATTCCTTCCCAACCTCCCATAACCCGAAGATAAACAGCGGCTGTGTCATGAGCTTCGAGATCTGGCTTATGACGTGGTTATTAACCGAAAGCAAAACGACAATCGTCACAATGGAAGAGCCCGCAGTCACCAAGGGAAAAAGAGGAGCGGCAGGTCAAGAGTGCGACAAAAAGCGCGTCGATGGTTTTTCTACATAAGGGGAAATGTGCACCGGGGAAATCCTCCACTGCGAACTGAGAGGTTTTGAATAGACAGAGAGAACGCACGGCGGAAATTACCGGAACTGTGGCGCAACCACAACCGGTTCTTACCTCACAGTTTTGCACTCTCTCACGCCAACCTGAAAACGAAATAATTTTCGGCAGTTAAAAAAATGCCAATCATTCCACACTCCGCGTACTCGTAGGGATTTAGATATCCTCTTTATGCCTTCTTGCCTTCTTGCCTTCTTACCTTCTTGCCTTCTTTCTTTTCCGCAGACTATTATTAAATAAAATGCGGTAGTTGAATTATTTCAGAATCGAATTTCACTGAGTGCTCGAGGTATGGTAAAAGCATTGAAAACTGTGTATAAGGTCACAATGGGACTGTTTAAAAGGACATGGAAGCTAAATAACTTATGGACTTGTCCATGAGATAGTATGGAAAATATTTACACATAACCTAAAAATGATTTTTATGCTCGACCATGCCGAAATGTAGTAATTATACACCTGGTAGCAGAACTTTTAATGCATGTCATTAAAGTACACCTACTCATTAAAGGTCAGGTCCTTCAGCCAATGACGACTCAGGTTACAACTGTTCAGCCAATGACAGGTCAGCTTTGTACCGTTATAAAACCGCAAGTATCGATTATTCTCGGATATGCAATCGAAAGAGAATTAGCGAAAAGTCACGGAGGCTGAAAATCCAATATTGTCGCAGAAGGTTATGTTCTGTTACTATAATAATTAGCGTTAATTGTAAATAATATTCAAATAAATTCAATTTGTCATCTCGTTTTTAAATGTCTAATTTAATTTCAATGTTATCTCTGTAGGTTCTTATGGCCTAGCAAGGTCAATGTGGACATCTGTTCCTCGGAAAAAATCAATACTTTCGCGTCTGCGCACATCTCACAACATACGGGACATTGCTCAAAAATTAATAATATCAAGTTAGAAATATGGACGAGCATAAAAAGTCGTATGAAACTCACCTATAATGGTAATTAAGAAGCGCGTATGAAAATTATGAAACTCGCTTGCGCTCGTTTCATAAATATCCATACTCACTTCTTAATTACCTTCATTATAGGCTCGTTGCATAATGTACTATTCTAATCAAACTTGAAGGATATAAACTAATATTTGTGGTGGGATGTATTTATTAACTGTAAAATAATTTTCAAGAATTTTAAATTTACTTGTAATGTTTTTAACCATAATGTGGAGAAAAAAACAGCAATGTCACACCACTGAATTTCGCCTGATTTTCAGTTTTTCTAGTAAGAAATCTAATTTTTCCACACTTGTAGCAAACTCCACAGCTGATTACTAAAAACGGATGGAATAAGCTGATTGACAGTGTTACCAACTCTCAATGTTATGATGTAAGTAGCAGTGGCAATCCCGGGTAAATTTGTTGAGAATTTAAAACACAAGAGAATTAATTTTAGAAAATGACCGATTTTTCTCTAAAGGAAAAAGGAGAAAAATGTGGGTTATAATGCGTGAACGAGCTGTCACAAATTTTCTAAACAAAAAGTAATAATTATTGCACATGAAATCTTTCAGATATGTCTAACTCTATCCTAAAATTCACTGATGTAAGTCAACGCATTCTAGGATAATTAATTTTTTCCTACAAAAAATATGATTTTTCAATAAGTATTCATAACAGAAAAAATATTATATAATCCACAGTTTGGAATACACAGAGATTGGGTTTTCAGTAAAAAAGTTCGGCATTTTATCCCTGTATAAACATCAGGGAATTTCACATAAGTATAAGGACAGGAGTGAAACATCACTTTTGAAGGGTTGTCCCTAAACTTTTGGTAGAAACTGTAGTAATGATAACATGATGTGTTCAACTATGACATGAAAGGGGAGGAATTACTTGATTTGTACTCATGCAAGCTAGTATTGCATCCTAACGGTAATGTTTGCCATTATATGTTACATAGGCTTATATATCAGTGAATATCTGAATATACATCTCCTGTCCTTGAATTACGACTATATCTTCTAAAGTACTAAATTTATAATTTATAATGAATGTAAAAAATAGTCTTCTATCAACAATTTATCTGGAGAACAGTATGAAAGCTTTTACCTCTCATCGCATTTCGAAGGGTTCATCAACTTCAAATGCACTTCTAGCAGGTATGTCAATTATTTTAGTGATGTTTCAAATGGTGGTTGACAACAGTCAATGACATCGCATCTGTGGAGGCGTGATCCGTGATAGAATTATTAGCTACAAGCTCCGTCCAAATGTCAATATACATCCACCACCCCAATTTGAATATAAATCCTGACAAATTTTCTATGGATGCGTGCGCTGTGTACAGCCACACTATTTTAATTTACTCCACTCAATAAATTTATTCATTCAATTTCAATTACGGCATAAAATAACATTTTATAGTCGAAGTATACGCGGAACTGAATTAATGTACAACAATAAAAGTAGACCGTTTTATCACTATTTTATCACCTGCTTTTAGCGTCAGCTAAACGGTCGATGCATGTCAGTTCTACTGAAAACATATGGGTTCAAATCTCGTACTGTGAAATATAATATTCTTCATAGTGTTTTGAAGAAATTCAGGGCCTGCTACCATCATTACATCAATCATATCTTACACATCAAAAGTTTCATTGCGTTCCAAGAAAATAGATTATACAGGGACATCATTTTATTTTTAGTAACATTTTTAATATTAACCTGTCTATACCTTTAGAGAACCAGAAACACCGCTTGCTCCCCCCTCCAAGACTGGAGTTCGATGATACTGGCGTAAAACACAAATCACTCTACTAGGTATAGGATGGAAGAAAAGTAGTTCATCCATTTACGTAAACTAGGAAATATCGCGATTTTGAGTTTGATAATTTTCATTAGGTTTTTCTTTAATCAAAGTACAGTACTGTATTAAGAATAAGTGTTTTTACTCACGAAGTGATTTATCCATGCGAACGTATTCATTATGCAGTGTATATTGTCTGCAGCACATTAGCGTACAATATAGAGAAAGAAGTTAAATTGAAAATAATCATAATATGAATATTTAAACATAATTTTGAAAATGGTGGCCGTTCATTTCGATACAGGCTTCAGTTTTTTTGTGCATATTATCGCACTATAGACTATTGCATCTAATTCCAATTGCCAGTTTCGTCCTTCGTACTAGTAACTCATGTTGAAATAATTCTGTACCTATTCTACGTACTGTGAATTCAATCTTCACTTCTGCCCGACCCGAAAATATAAAATTACTCAGACATACTATCTACTGTCCGTCCAAGTGGTTATGCCGCAGGATTGTAGAAAGGGAGGAAATCACGTGACAGTTAATTACTTAACGAGGCCCTTTTATTTAAGTTAAATTAAACAGCTGTATAATATTACGTAAACGTCCAATTCCTAAGAGAAATTAATGTTTTCAGAAAAGAGCTAAGACAGCCCAGCTTTTACAGAGGGGCGAGCAGAAGCAGGTGGGGGAAATCGGGATGCGACGTAGGCAAACGGACAGTACCTGTGCGAAAATATGATTCAATATTGAAAGCTCTTTCGTCACTGGAAAACGCGAACATATTTCTGGAACGTACTATACCCAGTAACTCAGTACTGCTTACTATCTGCGGTCTTGGTTCTGTGTGGAGTTGGAACTTCCTTAGTAGAAGGGGTGGGAGTGAAGTACATTCAAAAACTCAGGTACAATAAAAATTGAAGTAAAAATAAAATGATGTCCATGTAGAAGTATCTAGTATGATACGCTGCTTAATTTGACAAAAAAAATTAAAAAGGTTTTATGTTTGTAAGTTGGAATACCCATAAAATGAATGCTTTGTGCATTGTTCTTTCTTACTTACTTTAGGCACTCTTTATAAATCTTCTATTGGTGATATAACTCTACTTAAAATGTCATACTTTGCATACTTTCATTCTACAGGAACATCATTTTATTTTTACTAACATTTCTAATATTAACCTGGCTATACTTTTGGATCAACGATTAAGAACCGGAAACACCGTTTGCTACCCCCTTCCACGACTGGATTTCGATGATACTGGCGTAATATACAAAGAAATCAGTTTACTAGGTATAGGAGGGAAGAAAATTAGTTCATCCATTTACGTAAACTAGGAAATATCGCGATATGAGTTTGATAATTTTCATTAGGTTTCTGTTTAATTAAAATACAGTACAGCATTAACAATGAGTGTTTTTACTCACGAACTGAGCAATCCATCCTGACATATTCATTATGCAATGTGTAGTATACTGTCTACAGCACATTAGCGTACAGTATAGAGAATGAAGTTAAATTGAAAAATAATCATAATATGGATATTTAAACACATTTTTGAAAATGGCGGCCGTTCATTTCGATACAGGCTTCAGTTCATATCAGTAACTCATGTTGAAATAATTCTGTACCTACTCTATAAAAGAGACCTTACGTACTGTAAATTCAATCTTCACTTCTGCCTGATCCGAAAAGATAAAATTACTCAGACATGCTATCTACTGTCCGTCCAAGTGGTTACGTCGAAGCGTCGTAGAAAGGGAGAAAATCACGTGACAGTTAATTACTTAACGAGCGCTTTTATTTAAGTTATTTTAAACAGTTGTATAATATTACGTAGACGTCCAATTCCTAACAGAAATTAATGTTCTCAGAAAAGAGCTAAGACACTAGCATTTACAGAGAGGCGATTAGAAGCTGGTGGGGGAAATCGGGATGCGACGTAGGCAAATGGAAAATGATGCAATATTGAAAGCTCTTTCGTCACTGGAAAACGCGAACATATTTTTGAAACGTACTGTTTACTATGACCGTAAGGCTACTATGACTGTATATGCGGTCTTGGCTCTGTGTGGAGGACGGTTGAACTTCATTAGTAGAAGGGGTGGGAGTGAAGTACATTAAAAAACTCAGGTACAATAAAAACTGAGGTAAAAATAAAATGATGCCCCTGTATAAGAACTATGGATTAATATTTTGGGGCAACTCAACATAAGCTAAACACACATTTGTTTTACGAAAGAAAGCTATAATGATAATAGCTAATATGCATAAAAGGACACTATGTAAAAAGAATTTTCAAAATTTACAAATATTGTCTTTACCTTGTGAGTACATTCCTTCCCTCATGATGTTTTTATACTAAAAATCAAGATACATTTAGTACAAATAGAAACAGTCATAATTTTAACACAAGACACAAATCAGATCTCGATCTACCCCTGCCAATCTAAGCTGTTGGGGAAAATTAACGTCAGTTCCTTTCCCCCTCTATTGCATACACCACTGACTAGATCAGGCCTGCAGAACTCGCAAAGTAGGGGAACTATGACGTCAGCCTCACTCCACTTCTATTAGGGATGATCGACTTCCGCCCCGAGAATGAATGTTGATACAGCCGAGCGTAACTAGAACGCCGTGACCTCACCGGTAGAAAAAGTGGGTGGGGTAAGAAAAGGGAGGAATGCAGTCGCTCTCAAGAGCTACAGTTCTGCAGGCCAGGACTAGATATACAGTACACTAATCAGAATTGAGATGTAATTCAGTGGTGTTTGGGTAAAGGTACGTAGATAAATCATAAAAATGAGTTTTCAGTTAAATGAAAATTAAACATCGAACCCTTACTGCAAATAATTTTTTACGCAGATAAAACATATCAATACTTGTATTATTTTGCTTTTTGCAGACTCACATGTAGAATTTAACTTATGTATTCCCTGGGGAACAAAGCTCCATTTGGACAAAAAAAAAACTTACCCCCCCCTTTACCCGAACACCATAGAATTATCAATAATGAAGATAGTGTAATATTATTCAATTAGTGATTAGTTTTGGACTCAATCCTATGATTCCATACGTAAAATACATAAAATGAGAAAATTTCTGTGTTTGAGAATCATGGAGTAGTGGCACATTCATAAACACGCCGCCGATACCACCCAAAAGTAGCTACTTTGTGACTCAATAACAGAAAATAGAACTATTAACCTAACAAATGTTTTATTATTATTAATGAAAATATTACTTACTAAAATGACAATAACTTTAATCCAAAACACTATAATATTGAGATTCTTACTGTTTTGTGTTACCTTAAAGTATTTTTTCTGATTATACTTCAGTTGTGAAGAGCCATAATTGTGATGTTTAAAAATATATTGCTAACGCATTGCATTACATATTGTAAAAATGACCCCCTCAGTCTTTCTAGGTATGTCGCCATATCCAGTCTTCCTAGCGTTAAATCTAAGCGATGACGTTGAATTTTTAAGGGCAGTATAATTTTTACAAGACAACAATCGGAAGCAAGGTAAAACTGAGAGGTTCATCTCTATTTGTGGGACGCAAAATAACTCATTTCTCTGAACGAGAAATTCGACCTTTCTATTTATCATCTTATCATTTTGTGTATAATGAATTTCGTTTTTCAATTGTCCCTATCTGATATGACTTGTTCACACTTCCAGAGTAGTAGAGTGCAGGATGACTATAATTGGCCATATCTGAATGAATTTGCAATCAACCACTCAAACCACAACTTTCAATAACGTACGTAACACAAATTCCCAATAACAGAACTGTGTCGATGTGAAAATGCTCAGATAGATACTGATTGATTTTAACCACACATGAAACACACAAAATAACTAGGAACTGTTAACCAACACAGAAACCTAACCCCTAAATTTGCACTAGAAAAAAAAAACATGAAAGTTTGACATAAAAAATGTGATTTCATTTATACTGAAGCACCTGAAGGCATAATAAATAGTCATCATCAGGCTTCGAGACTTTGGACCCGATACAATAAGTTTACTGTGCATGCACTATAGGTTGTTGACTCGCTGCAGGTAGATAGAGATGTATTGAGGTAACAACGTTGCTATTTAGAGTAGAGTGCGGTAGTATGGGGAAACACACACATATGTACATCCTAAAAGTAACTATATTTTACACAATGATAATGACAAAAGAATGTGAAAAGCATTTATTCTCCTGTCTTTTATAAGCATTTGTGTTTAATTATACACAGTGTTAAAGGTGGAAATAAGCATGTAGCAATTTTAATTTCTTCATTTATCCTATTGGTCGTCTTTAGGAAGTGCAGTTACAGTACCGAATTGCAATGCACCTACTACAAGATACATTTTCAGTGTCTCAAACGTAAATCTTTTTCTGTTATCTGCCAAAGTTTGTACTGTGAAATGCTGCGCTCTACGTCGCATGACGTGATAGGAGCAAAACGAAAAACCCTAACATCATTGCAGTCTCCGAGAGACAGTTCTTTATTCTCGGGTGACTCTATGTCCACTAATTTGCTGTTTATATTACACAGTGTTCCATATTAGTTATTTTTACATAAAATTGATTTCCACTTCTGTTTTACACGTTCAGTAACCGGTGTACTTGATGTCTCATTAATTTTCTGAATTAATTTGAGGGCTTCCGGCATCTCTTGCTCTGACTTCTCTAACCGTGTAATAGTTTCAGACACAGTTTGTATGAAAACCAAATTATTCGTCAGAACCTTCAAATCCAGAGCGTTTTCCTTTGCGTATTTGTTGGCATTCATTCTACAGTACCCCCATCCACTGTACGCTTTACCACTATACTCAGTACGCCGTTATGCGGATTTCCCACTGAACTGCTCTATCGGGTCCGAAGTCTCGAAGCCTGGTCATCATCATCCATTTCTAAGGTTTAAACGAAGTGGATTTTTCTGTCTAATAAATTTTGATATTTGTGACGTATTTAGGTCTCCCATATTTCTTCTTCCTCTACGTCTGTAGCTGAAAAGCAGTTCTGGTACGCGAGGTTTTTATATTCTTATTAAGTGTACAGTCTCTGTTTTTCTCTAAATTTCTTCTACTCTAATTTCGTACGTTTTTAGGATTTCTTAAACTTCAGGGCTTCTATTATATTTACTGACAGCTGGTGCGCTGTTTTGCTTCTCGTCGGCTTGATATGTAGGAATTGGCCGCACTCGTATGTTAACCCCGCTACTTAAAACTTGTATAAAATCATACCTGGTAGAAGCAGCTAGAAATGTCGTCCTCCCTCGGCTAAACAGATGTTGTATCTGGAAAACACATTCTGATTGACACTGCGACCGAACACGAGCGCTGCTCATTCGGTCCTCAAATTTTGTTAATATTACTTTATCTTTTTTTATAATGATTGTATTATTTTATTTCTATTTCTATTGTTGTAATTATATTCTGTATTCTTTATATTTAAATTTAAATAAATAAATAAATAAATAAATAAATAAATAAACAATATTAAAATTGATACGATTAACTTCGGCCACTGTAATGTTTCTGATCTAATTTGTTCTACCGGTATATTTAACTTCACAATAATTAAAATTATCAACAGTAATCTCACTAGAGGTTTTGATTTATCTAGAGAAAATCAAAACTCGAGTGGGATTTAATTGACTATTACACGATTAGAAGAAAGTATATAAAGATTAGAAGTAACGAATTACTCCAATACAATAAAATATTAATTGACTTACGAAAATACAAAACTGTCTTCAAATTTGTACCATCTCAACATTATAAATATTATGCTAGTAGATGGCAGTAGTGTGTTATGAATAGCTGTTTTCGTATCAGTTGTGCCAACTATGGAATCTTCATTGAACTCTGTGGACGGTTACTGGTCAAGAAGGCTTTGTTGATTCAGTTTCATTCTTATTAAAACAGTTGCATTCCACTTCAATTATCCGGATCCCAGTAATCAACGTCACCTGACAGATGATTTTCAATAAATCTTAGTATTAAATAATCTCTAATACGTGACTATTCATAATAGCATATAGCAGAAGCTATAACATAACCTAAATAATATAAACGAGTGTTAGAAAAGTTTTAATTAGGGATGATGACATAAACAAGAAACATTTTAATTAACGATGATGAAATAAAAAGTAAACATGAATAATTATAAAAGAAACAATTATTGAAAGTAGGTACAATTTTCAAATTTGAATGTTTTAGTGGTTGGTGGTTCAGTTGATTTATTTTGGACGTGTGCATAAAAGAAGTGAACTCGGTGATGTACATGGTGTATCCCTCAACTTATTCAGGATTTCCGAATGGTGCTCTTCATTTATTTGTAAATAGAGTTTCAGGGAAGATGCATAGCTATGACCAGTGATCTTTATTAATTCTTGTTCTTGAATGCCAATGCGAGTCATATTTGAAAGTACTGTGCATCGACTGGGGTGGTTTGTAATTTTCTGTTTTTTGACGTCCAGACCAGTGCAGTTTGAAATGTTGGCAAACAAAGAAACAAATGCTAGGGTAGTGATAAAAATAAACAAATTCTAGGGACGCGACAAAATTAAACAAATGCTAGGGACACGATAAAATTGTGCGATAAGCAGCCATGATTGGTTGAAAGGCGTCCTTTCGTACCGTTTTATTGGTCAAAAGTAGTGTGACGTAGTAAAAGTGTAATAGTCAACAGTAATCTCACTAGACGTTTTGATTTATCTAGAGAAAATCAAAACTGAGTGGGATTTAATTGACTATTACACGATTAGAAGAAAGTATATAAAGATTAGAAGTAATGAAATACTCCAATACAATAAAATATTAATTGACTTACGAAAATACAACTGTCTTCAAATGTATTATTGTACCATCTCAACATTACAAATATTACGCTAGATGCATGCTAGATGTGCAGTAGTGAGCAATGCCTTCTCGTCGAGAAGTTCTCGATATATTATACACGATGGCAATGTTACTAGTCAAGAAGGATTTGTTGATTCAGTTTCATTTTATTAAAATGCAACATTCCACTTCAATTATCCGAATCCCAGTAATCAACGTCACTTGACAGATGATTTTCAATAAATCTTAATATTAAACAATCTCTGATACGTGACTATCCATAATATCATATAGCAGACGCTATAACATAACCTAACTAAGGTACACAAGTGTTAGAAAAGTTTTAATTAACGACGATGAAATAAAAAATAAACATGAATAATTTTAAAAGCAATAATTATTGAATGTACAATTTTCAAATTTGAATGTGGTTGGTGGTTCAATTGATGTTATATTGGACGTGTGCGTAATGGAAGTGGAACTCGTTGATTTAGGATGGTGTATTCAACTTATTCAGGATTTCCGAATGGTGCTCTTCGTTTATTTGTAAATCGGAGTTTCAGAAGATGCATAGGTATGATAAGTGATTTTATTAATTCTTGTTCTTGAATGCCAATGCGAGTCATATTTGAAACTGCTGTGCATCGACTAGTGTGGTTTGTAATTATATATATATATATATATATATATATATATATATATATATATATATATATTTTTGACGTCCAGACCAGCGCAGTTTCAAATGTTGGCAAACAAAGAAACAAATGCTAGGGACGCGATAATATTAAACAAATGCTAGGGACGCGATAAAATTAAACTAATGCTAGGGACGCGATAAAATTGTGCGATAAGCAGCAATGATTGGTTGAAATACGTCCTTCCGTACCGTTTTATTGGTCAAAAGTAGTGTGACGTAGTAAAAGTGTAATAGTCAATTAAAAAGAACAATGAAGAGGTCAGAAAATGTATTCCAGTAGTAAAAAAATTACCGATTTATTCGTCTCGCGCTAACAGCACATCAAACTCCAATTATTTCCTATAACGAAGAGGGACTCTTTGCGCATGATGTGGATTTTCAGAACACCAATAGCGAGTGTGGAACCACGTCACGTCTGTAAAAACCCACAAGTTGTGAGTCGATTAAACCTTCTGCCACTGATGAAAATATCACTCACAATAACGCATTCGTGCTACTGAATCGCTTTGTTGTAAACAATGGACACGTGTACACTTGTAAGGCTTCAGTTTTAATATTTTGTTGCTTTATGTGCAGAAGAACTGAAATCCCTATTTTTTTGTACTCATTTTGAGAGCGACGTGCGTAAATTTGGTGTTTGGTGTAATTTGTCCTGTGTTCTTACTAAAGGGCGGGAAAATGTACGTTATGCCTTAAGTTCAGTATCAACGGACTATACTGTTGTCATTCACTACGTAAACAACGGCAAGAAAGTACAGTCTGATAATGAGAACCTCACCACTCCATTCAATCGATCTATAAATACTGAAAAGAAGTTGTAATGTAGTTATTATGATTTTAAAACTTACCTCAAATGTTAACTGCCACCGCCTGGATGATTAAAGGATGCATTATACTGAACTACAATATACGTACATTTGTAAATTATCGAAAGAGAAAGTTCGACGTCTCTCACTCAAACAGTTTTTCAACATCGAAAAGCTTCTTTCCGTGTCACAAGATGTTAGAGGTGCAAATTTAAAAAGCGCAGTAATAATGTCGTTTTTCCCTGCATTCAAAATGGTACACATAACTGTATAACCGTTTTTTTTTTTTTCAGAACTTGTGGAATTTTTCTTTTATCTTTTCAATTATAAAATGTGGATTATCAAGTCTCTTGAACGGAATACTTGCAGAAATCATCACATTACATACGAATAAATCCACATTAAATTCAGATCGTGTATGTCTTTCATTATTTGATGTCGAAGATCTTTGTACGTTTTCGGTATGTTTCTTGCTGTTAAAATGCCGCTCTATGTAATATTTCTCACGTACTTTAATTTCACATTTGCGCACGGCACAGAAAATATTTTCCCTTTGCGGAATCAAAATCTCTCTTCCATAATTATTTCTTAGACTGTTTAATTCCAAATCCTTCGACTTAGGCATTTTAAATCACTTTTACACAACAATACCACCTGCACAAAGGCAATAAACAATATTGTAAATACCTGGCTTTCATTCCCATACGACTAGAAGTTGACACTGAAGGTCATTTGTTGGTTCCTACTTGTACTGCCGCCCTCTCCTAGTGCATTTATGTTATTGCGCTTGTACCTGTGACGTCATCCATACCTACGACCGAACTAACCTGTATCTCGTGGTAACGCACATTTTTCCGCCCTCTAGTTATTACTGTACTTTTTCGCGTGTTTTTTTTTTCGTTTTGCATTGAATCAGTAGATTCAAATCTGTTCACAATATCATGAATTGCAGTTCTGGAAGGAGGCAATTGACCAAGTTTACAATATTAGACGTGTAACAACGTTGCTGGATGGGGAAGAGGAGATTTACAAGTACACTGTACAGCTCAAGTGGATACAGACATCGATACAAAACAGATGCTCTGTTCTAATGCAGGGGCGGACCATGACAATACTGTTGTTTACGTAAAACGAGCAGCAAATACAACATTTCAATCTCATTAAGAGAACATTATGGTAAATTTCCATTGTATTTAACAATATTGGTCCATTTTTTTTATTGTGTGTCTAAAAAATAAACAGTAATGGTTTACTGCACAAAATCACACGAACTTTTTTTCTTAATGCAACATTTTAATCCCTCCCGCTTCCATGAAGCAGTATCATTTTTTTTTTTAATTTCTGGTTGTGTGATTTTCGAAACTGGGTAAGAGACTCCTAGTTTTTAATAATCGTTGAGAAACTGCTACAAAAGTTCGCCGATTAGGTAACCTTCTTTGCGGTACATTCTTCTTGCCTCACTTGAATTTCGACGACTTTCTTCGTAAATTAATAACATATGATAGCCTATTCCTGTACCGTGAATGATATTGTAAGTTGTTTATCGAATACCTGTACTGAACTGTCATCCGCTCGGCAGTAGACCTATGGACAGGGAGCTTGAACTCAGCTGACATGTACGTACGTCTGTGCAGAGTACTGCCTGATCAACATGTTGCCACGTCTCTCACGCCAGAATATTAACAAATTTAAGCATGCAGTATTATTTAATTTCATGAAAACGTAAAAGAACACACAGATATTTATTTAAACTAATATTAACTCTTTGCTAGATATACCTGCTGATGTAATTGTTTTCGTAATTTTACTAACGATATAAACAGTGTAATGCAAATAAAATTAAGAAATATATATATTTTTTCTTGGAAAGCTATCAAGTTTTCACCTTATGTTGTACGGGCATTTTTGATCCTGTAGACTAGTCATGTCAATTGATGCCCACAGGAGCAAGTAAGCCCTTTAGAGCTCAGGAGAGCCTGAGCGTTTTACAGTGGAAAGGAAAGAGACAGACGAAAGAAGTAGTACATACCGCTTGGTCGAGCTATATTCAGGGATGGCCAGCACTGATTCAATAGATAAAGGGAAAAGAACTTATTAAAACTGTATCCATGTTAATTTTTAGATCTGTCTGAGAAGTTTAAGTGTATTATAAGAATGAAAGTTTTAATTTTAATGCTCATTTTTCACAAGTTTGATTTCTTTTATTCAAAAGAAATATTTTCTCAACTTTTCGTATAGAAAAGCGAAATTTTCAGGTATAGGCATATTTATTTAGTAGCCTTACAGAATGTTTTCGTAAATCTAATAAACTGTAAATACGTATTACTGAAGATAGTGTATTGAAAATTTTGAAAATATTCGCATGGAAATTGTGTGTAAGGAAATGAATTAACAAAGCAAGTACTGTTATATCATAAGCAAAAGATACGTGCCTATGTGTTGTAAAAATGTCAGCTCTATAGCTTCAGCATATTTCTAATAAATAATTTAATATTCTGATGATAGAAAGTTGCTCACCAATATCACCTTAAAAGCATAATGCAATAAGAGTTTTGTTATGGAATATTAGTTACACTTAAAACATATACAGCATCTAGGTAACTTTGCTTTGTACTGTAATATTGTTTTGATTAGTTTATTGATTACTTCTATAAGGCTAAAGGTACCATCGATATCAATTTCAACTTATCATGTCATACTCAGTCTCTTTTTCGGGGATATCACTTTCTTTATGAATGATGTGTTTCATCCATATAGTACAGTATGGTTGTACTGCTAAGGAATTTATGTGAATATTCTTTCTTAACTCTTTATTATGTTATTACAATTTAAAACAACTACAATATCAAGAAATTGATATTAGTAGTCTACTTTTTTACAGACAATATAGATAATATCAAACAGAAAGAAGCCATATAAAAATAACGACATAAAATGTCACGTTCCGTTTGAAGTTTGTGCACCACTGTTTTCTTAATCCAACAGGCTGCTTATTCATATACACAACCCTTCCTCTTTCCATACTTAGCGCTTGCTGTCCGCGCACGACGTCAAGGTCAGAAAAATGAGCTTGCTTTGACATCACTGCTGTAGACAGACTGTGAAAACGACGGCACTTATACCTCTTACCCGCTACATAAAGACTTGTGTACTTGAAAGAAAGGAGTTCAACTGGTACATAATTTTATTCTGCAATTCGTAATCAGTTTTTGTTTTGAATGCCTTTCTTCCAATATAACGATGATATGGCACGAAAATTATTTGCAAAACGCATCGGTGTGTAAAAGCGGCGAGTTCTTTTGTAACTGAGGAGTGTTTATATTCTGAAACTCAAACAACACTGAGAACAAAAATTTGTTTGTAATTGGAAAGTGTCACAACTACTAATTCCGAAAACCACAAGCCCTCGGCCTGTTGCATCGCGGTTTCAGTTATTTATTTTTCCAGCAATGCCGAGTTATATTAAATTAGTGTGGAGATGACAAGAGAAGAGGAACGCAGAAATTAAAATAACAATAAACAAACGAACTGAACAAACGCTGGAAAATAAATTGAACCCAAATTAACCTTAAAAAAAAGAGAAGTGTGGAATTCTATTATCGTCGCTGCCACTGTAGCCAGCCCGTGTCCCTCTGCGTATGCAATAACGCCCGTGAGGCTGGATGTGACCTGGAGATTGAGAGCTGACGTCATCACAAAGAACAGACTGCGAGGGCCGCTGATCATTGTTAATGCCTCTGCAATGACGTTCTTGATCCGACACAGAGTGTTAATTGCTGTAATGGATTTGTGCAGATATTCGATACACTAACAAGGTGTGCATATTACGATTATGGCATGATACGAACCTGTTGGAAGCAAATTGTTTACTAAACACTGCAACAGCATGACTTTATGTCAGATTCTACTGTTAGCGTATGACAAAGTGAAAGGAATTCCACATGCATAAATTATAAAAACTGTGGTCGTCATACATCGTTTTGAAAATAAAGTGAAAAAGATATTTTTAAAATTTCTACGAAAGAAGCAAAATTGATAGGAATCTAAGAAAAACGCCTCAGTGCTCAATAATAAGGCAATGGAAATAATGCATTTTTAAGATCACTGATCAACAGCAATTTGCTCTGCCTACATCTCTAACGGATTACATTGCAACAAATGTATTAAAAAGTCCAGTAAAATTCTGATTAATCTCATGGTGCCACATTAATGCAATTGTAATTCTTCACTGTGTTGTATTTTACGATACTTTTTAACTTTGCTCTAGAGTATGCCATTAAGAAAGTCCAGGATAACAGAGAGGGCTTGAAATTGAACGGGTTACATCAGCTGCTTGTCTATGCGGATGACGTGAATATGTTAGGAGAAAATCCACAAACGATTAGGAAAACACGGGAATTTTACTGGAAGCAAGTAAAGAGATAGATCACATATTCATTTTGTTTGAGATCTCGCCCACCCGGAGGTTCATTGCCGCCCTCACATAAGCCTGTCATTGGTCCCTATCCTGAGCAAGATTAATCCATTCTCTATCATCGTATCCCACCTCCCTCAAATCCATTTTAATATTATCTTCCATCTACGTCTCAGCTTCCCCAAAGGTCTTTTTCCCTCCGGCCTCCCAAATAACACTCTATATGCATTTCTGGATTCGCCCATACGTGCTACATGCCCTGCCCATCTGAAACGTCTGGATTTAATGTTCCTAATTATGTCAGATGAAGAATACAATACGTGCAGTTCTGTGTTGTGTAACTTTCTCCATTCTCCTGTAACTTCATCCCTCTTAGCCCCAAATATTTTCCTAAGCACCTTATTCTCAAACATCCTTAACCTATGTTCCTCTCTCAAAGTGAGAGTCCAAGTTTCACAACCATAAAGAACAACCGGTAATATAACTGTTTTATAATTCTAACTTTCAGAGTTTTTAACAGCAGACTGGATGATAAAAGCTTCTCAATCGAATAATAACAGGCATTTCCCATATTTATTCTGTCTTTGATTTCCTCCCGAGTATCATTTATATTTGTTACTGTTGCTCCCAGGTATTTGAACTTCTCCACCACTTCAAAAGATAAATTTCCAATGTTTGTATTTCCATTTCGTACAATATTCTCGTCACGAGACATAATCATATACTTTGTCTTTTCGGGATTTACTTCCAAACCGATCGCTTTACTTGCTTCCAGTAAAATTCCGTGTTTTCCCTAATCGTTTGTGGATTTTCTCCTAATATATTCACGTCATCCGCATAGACAAGAAGCTGATGTAACCCGTTCAATTCCAAACCCTCTCTGTTATCCTGGACTTTCCTAATGGCATACTCTAGAGCAAAGTTAAAAAGTAAAGGTGATAGTGCATCTCCTTGCTTTAGCCGACAGTGAATTGTAAACGCATCTGACAGAAACTGACCTATACGGACTCTGCTGTACGTTTCACTGAGACACATTTTAATTAATCGTACTAGTTTCTTGGGAATTCCAAATTCAATAAGAATATTAAGAATAAAACTTCTCTCTTAACTGAGTCATATGACTTTTTGAAATCTATGTTCATATTAATATAGCATTTAAAAATAAATGTCATAATCGTTTTGTTTACAATTTAACCTTTTAGTTGATTTTGTATATTTCATAATATTCTGATTGTATTGTCTGTATTCCCCAGTAGCATTTCTATGGAGTTAAAAATGTTACAAACTTCTACGATGTGTAGGCTAATATGACTTTCAATGACATACAATCGTATAGCTAATTCGCTTAGTGTACAAAACATATTGATGGAATAACTTTCTAAGTTACACGTTCGATAGTAATTTTATGAGCGGAATTACAATGTAATATTTTTGGTCCTCCTACACAGCAGATTGTAACATAGACCGTTATTCGGTCTAACGCTGCAATTGGACGCACAATGTAAAAGTTCGTATGGCACCGTTACCTTAAAGAGAAGGCAAGCGATGGAACATTTTCCAACTTTCTAGATAAAGTGGAGTAGCATGTAACAAAGTAATGACTTCCCAGTCGTGTTTTTATCTTTGTTATAAAGATCGTAATAATCTGTCTGATCACAATCATTATTCTTCATAACTGGTATTAGAATAAAAAAATGATCCCTTGACTAAATTTGAAATTGGTCATGCGAAACTGATCGTGACTTGCGTAGTGCGGTCATTACCGGAAGGAACAGGTAAACGACCGACCCCAACTGGAAATCTCACATACTTGAGAATCGCGCTGTTGGGCCCATCTGTGCAAGAATTCAATTCACGTTCATGTCTCAAATTTTAAATTATATTTTGTTTTGCTGCAATACTAATACGTTACACTTCAAATAAGGATTGAATCTATGTAAATTGAAGCAACAAACTTTTACATTTTTTTTACCTTGTCTACTGCCTCAATTGATTCTAGAGCAGCCGTGGCAAAAATATGACTCGCGAGAACATTGTCGCTCACAATGCATTTCTCTTGCTTTCTACCTCCTCTTACCCCCACCCTCTCACTCACTGGAGTCAAACTCCGTTCCGTTTGTATTTGTCTCTGACCTGCGAGTGGCGTATCGTCGCACTGTATCTCTCGAAACCATGTACCTCTACAAAAACGAAAGTTTCAAGTAGGATGGGAGGACGCATTTTTTTTGCTGCCAATATGATGAGAATATTAAATGTAGGCCTATGATTTGTTCACAAGTATTACGAGGAAAACTGTTGTATAACATAAAACGGCATTATACTACATGTCACTCATGAAAGATTAAAAGGTTAAGTGTTGCTATTATTATTATTATTATTATTATTATTATTATTATTATTATTATTATTATTATTATGTGAATATGGAATTTACTACTACTACTACTACTACTACTACTACTACTACTACTAATAATAATAATAATAATAATAATTTAGTAACAGTGCCAGTGTATGGGACCGGTGCCCACCCAGCATCGTGATGCACTTGGGGAGCGCGCATTCCATAACGCGAGTCCTAGGCGGGATGCCTTAGACCGCGACGCCACGGCGCGGGACAAAACCAAATAATAAAGATACTTTACAAACAACTTCAAATTAGTGTAACTCTGAAAATATCGAGATTAGGGCAAATGTTTATAGGACATTTTTTGCTCAGAATGTCTTCGGAAATAAACTCCGTAAGTGACGGTAAATTTTCGTGAATCACCCTGAATATAATACACATCAATACGCGCGGTGTTAGAGGCTATTCGGGACTAATCAATGAGTATTTGAACAGTAACTCTTCATTTACGATATGAAAACTTGGAGATCATTAAAATGCCTGTGGGTATAGCCTGGTTCTCCAGGTTGAGGTTACGCTTGGGACCACCTCTCCCATCGTGAGGCTCTTTACGAAAAAAGACTAATGACTACGAATCAGGCTAATTACGTGGCTAGACGGATTAATCATCCGGGATCCCTGTATCTCGCTAATGTAAACCCTAGTTCCAAGGACTGTGCAAACGATGTTCTCCAGTTTCGTAGATAGAAATATGTTTATTCGCAATGATACAGCCCAGAATTTGCGTCCGGGACGAGAAGATGTAGTGAATGCAGCAAGCGACCTACGCCTCTATGAGACGTATTTGGAGAGAGGCGCTCTGAAAGGTGGTGTGGAAGGGTGTGCAAACACGGAGAGAACTCGAAGCCAGTTTGTCAAACACAAATACAGCAGGGAGTGACCGCGCCTTGAACCCAGATCTGTCTGGTGAGAGCTATATACACCTGTCACAAGTAATTCGATCTTCCTGACCCCATTCACCTAAAATGAAAGTATTCGGAGGCACGCAAAATCGCCGTCGTGTTTTCGCGGATGTCGTTTTATACATGGAACATTCAGTCTCCATCTTCGTAAAGTGGTTACAACGTTGGACACTTTTTATCTGGGAGCTTCGTGAAGGTTCTTTCACTTTCTTTACTATCGGTGCTTGAAATGTCGCCGCCGTAAGAAACTAGTGAGAGGAAGATATCTTCTCCTAAAGGCACGGTTGAATAAACTGATGTTTTGTTGTTTTCAATCACAAAGCAAGAATTTTAAAGACATACGCTGCTTGTGTGGACTTGTAATGCATTGCAATTAGTCTCTTCATTGTAATAATTTACTTCCCGTTTCGTATTTCCGACGTAAAATTGCAATTACTACCTTTCGCTTACTTTAATTGTAATTTGGAAGGAAAAGAAAGTTTAAAAAGTGTGAATAAATTAATTCATTACATTAACATTATTACACCTTCCGCTTTGGTTCAAGTGATAGCGTTCTAGCTAAAATCTAGCGTATCTCAGTTCGATTCCAGGCAGAAAAGTGAAAACATCTCTTCTTCTCAAAGAATCTTGTAGCTGTCCCTTTTCTTGTTTACTCTTTGTTACTTTAGGTCAGGCATGAGCATAACGAGAGGAGGTAAATATGATCCAGTTCACTCCTTCCACGATATTTCGGACGTGATTACATCACATGGTCGGCCTTGGTGGCGCAATCGGTAGAGTTCTGACCTTCTCTGCCCGCGTTCGTGGGTTCGATTCCGGCCCAGGTTGATGACCAGGCTTCGAGACTTTGGACCCGATACAATAAGTTTACTGTGCATGCACTATAGGCTGTTGACTCGCTGCAGGTAGTGGAAGGTAGAGATGTGTTGAGGTAACAACGTTGCTGTTTAGAATAGAGTACGGTAGTATGGGGGAACACACACATATGGACTTTCTGAAAGCAAATATACATTAAACAATGACAATGTCAAAAGAATGTGAAAAGCATTTATTCTGTGTCTTTTATAAGCATTTGTGTTTAATTATAGACAGTGTTAATGGTGGAAATAAGCATGTAGCAATTTTAATTTCTTCATTTATCCTATTGGTCGTCTTTAGAAAGTGCAGTTACAGTACCGAATTACAATGTACTACAAGATATATTTTCGGTGTATCAAACATAAATCTTTTTCGGTTATCTGCCAAACACAGTTTGTACTGTGAAAACTGCGCTCTACATCGCATGAAGTGATAGGAGCAAAACGAAAAAACCTAACATCATTGCAGTCTCCAAGAGACAGTCCTTTATTCTCGGGTAACTCTATGTCCACTAATTTGCTGTTTATATTACACAATGTTCCATATCCGTTATTTTTACATACAATTGATTTCCACGTCTGTTTTACACGTTCAGTAACCGGTGTAGCTTACTTGATGTCTCATTATAGTACGTCCGCTCAAATGAGAGCCACTTGGAACGTGCGATTTAACTTTTGCAGGGAGCAAGCAGGCACCTTACTCTGAGCAGGTTCCATCTAACAACGCTGCGTTGCCATCTCTTTCTGAAGACTGTTTGAACCTTAGGTTTGTCTTGTAAAACAGAAATAAAACACGAATACCTATTCAAAGTCTGTTCAGTCACTATTTAAATCAATTACACAATATTCCAAGCTTGCTTCTAAGAAGCTATAATCACTTTCTTTTGTCTTTACATAGTCGATATACTTTACTCAATGCTTTTTATTGTTAATTTGCTATTAAATCACGTACTTCTTGAACAGTTTTATTTCCCAATGCATTTTCTGACTGGACAATTCTGTTCGCCTTCTTCCGACTAAACTAATTCTATGGCAATGGTAGGGGGCAGTCAGACAACATGGCCGTATTTTGATGATAGTTCGTCAACTCCACCTTTTTGTAATGGCTACGTTTTATCTCTTGTAGCAGATGTAACTTTGTTGAATTTGGGACTTTAAGGCAAAGGGATGTTATTTTCGTTTTAATGACATTATTGTTGATCGTTAATGGAATACAGGAACTACGGGAATGATATGGGGCATTATCCATAATGATGACAGACTGTTCTTCCAGTCGTTTTCAGAACATTCCTCAAACTATTCTTCAAAGATTTTAGAAGATCAAAGTCCAAGAAGTAATCAAATGGGACATGGAACACAGACTTTGATGGAAAACTAGAATAATATCCTGGAATGAAACCTTTTCTTCCCCTCGCATGTAAAATTACTATTCGTGTCCTTTACCTGAAGATAAAATTGTTATCACAATAACTTGACTCATCTGACCAAAGACACTTTAATCCGTCATGGGTATCAACCATGTATACTTTTCATAATCAAATGTTGTCGATAAACTCTATATTCCATTTAAAAACGAAGAACTATACATCCGTATTGTAATGATTCCATTGCTGCTGGTTGAGATCCATGAACTTAATATTTAAACCCCATTAAATGTAACAGTTCCATTAAAATTTCTTTGATACGTGAAATTCAACATTTACCTTGTTTGTATTACGCTTTGCATTGAAGTTTGTCGTTGAAGCTATTTTACTTTTTTTATTTATAGTATATGGAACAAAAAGCCACAATATACATCTACTGACTAGCCTCGTTCTGAGTTTAATTATACTTCTGAGTTTCGTCTGAAAGAATGCTAATTATTGAACTTGTTTGAACTGTTAGATCAGTCAACAGCGCTGGCGTACCAACAACCAGCCACGTGGTTTTACAGTGAAACAGTGAACGCCTCCCGATCAGTGATGGAAGTTTATTTGAGCGGACAATAGAATTGTTCTGCATCAGTGTTTTTAAATTAATTTGAGGGTGTCAGTGCAATCTTGCTCTGACTTTTCTGAAATGTGTAATAGTTTTGGACACAGTTTGAAAATAGGTTTGAGAGTAAACCAAATTATTATTCTTATGTCAGAACCTTCAAATTATGACCGTTTTATTTGCGTATTTGTTTTTATTTATGTTTTATTATTATACGCCGTTAAATTTCCCTCTGTATTCTTATTGAAGTCTGTGTGATGACAATAATATGTGTTGTAACATCTGGCATCGATATATTGCAATTTTATTGTGGACTATCATTTTATTGGGCATTGTTAAACAGACAAAAGATATTTCTCTTTCCCGCAACAACTGTCTTCAAGAAATCACTGCCGTCACCCCCTCACAGTCGAATGAAATTGAATTATGAATTTAATTAATAATGGAAACAATATCTCGTTATCTCATGGCTTAGTTGTCCTATGAGTGACGCCTAGGGATGTGATTTTTTGGTGTTAACGATATAACGCGAAATGTGTTAAAAACTGGAAAACGCGAATCTCTTAATGAAAGTCCTAAATTAAGTGAAATACATCTGCGAATGTTCGCAGAATTGATGTAAATGCACGAAATTTCTTCATAATCACTATAAAAAACAGTTTTATGGAGAATTCGCAAGAAAAATGACTTTTATTCCAAATAAAACTTGAAAATTTTTATACATGTTGATAACACAACTATTAACACTATACACTTCGGAAAACTTATTATGTGTCCTTTCTCGTGTAATTTAACACGAGAAACGACACATAATATATTTTCCGAACTGAAAATTTTCTTAGTTATAAAATATAGTACATGAACATTTCTGCACATTGATCGTTCAGCATTACATACATGTGACATCTGGCAACGATGTACGCATAGTTTCAGGGACTACTACCAGAGAGCAGCGCAAGCAGACAGTATTTACTTCTATTTCCTTAACTACAACCTTTGTGAAATCGAGAAGAGTCACTCCTTCACAGTCGAATGAAATTTAAAATTTAATATGGATGTAATTAATAATCCAAAGAACTTTTTCTCTTAATTTAAAGTGATTTGTTGCATTAATCATTAAAATAAATGTTATTTTATTGTTTTTAAGTTTATTTAGGGTGCGAAGTATGCACGAAATTTCTTGTTTTTTTTTTTTTTTTTACGAAATATTCACCGAAAATAAACTATTTTAATCAGAGAAATCAGATAGTTGGCTGATCAACCACCGAGATCAAATTACAGGACTGAACTATATGCTTTGGATTGTTTTCTATCCCACTTTTCTTCGAATTGTTACTCTGGGATTTGTTACACTTTATGCTGATATTAATTTCCTAAAGGTACATCTTAAATACTGGACCTTTTTTATTTTATTTACAAACTGCCTCCATCGGGGCTTGCCCTTAGAACTGGCTATAATCACAACAAAATATACATATGTAAACATAAGAAATGAATGAAAAAAAGAAAGAATAGCAGATATATGTTCTGCATACCTAGAAGTTTCATATATACGCAAACAGGACGAACCGTAATTAATGCCATTAATTCCAGGGAGTTATTTTTAGATATTTCAAACAAAAAAGTTTAATGCAATTTTTCTCGTTTTTTATTCCTTTTCCAGATAAATATGGTTTTATACGAAACATTTCACAGCGTGTTTTGGGTTGATTTAATCCCAAATATGTCCATTCATTTTAAGAGAGCAGTGTATTATGATAATAAATTATTGAAATAATTTATTTTTGTTTTAAATATGCAGAATTTATTTATTTATTTATTTATTCATTATTTATTTATTTAACCTGGTAGAGATAAGGCCATCAGGCCTTCTCTTCCCCTCTACCAGTGGATTACAACTACAATATTAAGAATACAATTACAATTATAATTACAATTAATATTAAATTTACAAACAGAATAAAAATCAAAGTACTAAAAGATTAACTGATTAATAAAACCTAGACAGTTTATTTTAAAAGTTACGAAGAGAGAAATATTTTTTTATTAATTAAGTAAAAATTAAACCTACTCTACGCAGTAAGAAAATGCTTAATAAGTTTGCTTTTGAACGCTACTAAATTCCGACAGTCTCTGATGTCACTGGGTAGGGTATTCCACAAGCGCGAGAGCGAGATTATGTATGATGATGAATACGATGATGTCTTATGTGTTGGTATGGCTAGTATGCGGCTATTTTGCATGCGTGTGAAGAGATTATGATATGATGACAGGTAATTGAAACGGGAAGTAAGGTAGGTAGGTGTAGAGGTGTGAAGGACTTGGAAAAGGATAACAAGAGAATGAAAATTTCTACGTTCGTTAAGCCGTAGCCAGTTTAGAGTTTGGAAGGATGGGGTAATGTGGTCAGCGCGACGGACATCGCAGACGAAGCGAACACAAGAATAATTATGAACACGTTGTAATTTCTGCGACTGGTTGACATTGAGGTCAGTCAGTAGAAAATCACAATAATCGAAGTGGGGCATTACTAGTGTTTCCACTAGTATTTTCTTGAGTGATAGCGGGAGGAATTTTCGAATGCTGTTTAAGGAATGTAGTATGGAAAACACTTTTTTGGTAATATGGGTTACTCGGTTATTCCAGTTTAAATGCGTATCAAAGTAAACTCTAAGGCTTTTAACACAGGAAGCAAAAGGGATTCGTTTAACTTGGCTGGAAGAGCAGGAGTAATTTTGAATAATAGACGTTGATGTCCCACTAGGATTGCTTGTGATTTTCTTGCATTGAGAGTCAAACCAAACTTTCTGGCCTATGCAGAAATATTATCCGAAAAAACGTAACATTATAAAATTCCTTTCAGACCGAAAAGTTGTTCGGATCAAATTTCTGCACATTTAAAGGACAAAACTAAAATTATGTCTTATTATGACAATATACTGACTGATATCTTAAAATGACCGAGCATATTGGGAATTAAATCAATGGCTTTCCCAAAATATGCTATGATATGTTTCATATAAACAATTTTTATCTTAAAAAGGAAGCAAAACAAACAAAATTGTATTAAACATTTTTGTTTGAAATATCTCAAAGAATAACCCCAAAACCTTCTGAAATTAATGGCAATACTTACGGTTCACTCTGTATATAGCTCCAGGAGCTGCCTCCTTCTAGCAACGTAACGATTGGGATAGGGCTGTGGACGGAGCGAGTAGAACTGTTGAGTTACTCGGTTCTATCGGTTTATGTGCTTGGCAGCGGAGCACCGAAGTTACTCGGTTAACCGTAGCCGTTAGCAGTCAGTTCAAACATTCAAACAGGGTTCGCGTGTTTTACTTAATTCTAGCAGACAACAACGTAGGTACTGTTGTATTTAAATATTGTCTGCTGCAGGACAAATTATTTCCTTATCCCCAAGGCGGGTTGAAAGGCCTCTAGTATTGAAGAGGAGTTCATTCTATTATATGACCTATCAAGTGGGCCTAATGAACACTGACAGTCTGAACATATTACTATACATACTACTACTACTACTACTACTACTACTACTACTACTACTACTACTACTAATAATAATAATAATAATACTATTATATTATAATATAATAATACTATTATTATTATTATTATTATTATTATTATTATTATCATCATATTAGAGTGTTTGATTAATATTAAAATATGTTAAAAAAAGAAGTGCATTATATTTTTCTTCTATTTGTGTTTATTGGATTAGTGTTACCTCATCAGCCATAATTTTATTTGTATTTATTTCTACGAATTATGTTACCCAATTAACTTTAATTTATCAATAATATTACTCTTCGCCAAAGAGAACATGGTTGTATTGAGGGCTAGTAATGTTATAAAATAAATAAACATTATGTTCTTCAGTTTAAGATTCCACGTTTTATTGATTATTTTATCCACTTTCCGTAACAGTAAATAATTCTGTGTGTTATTTTTAAATATTTAATGGAGCCCGTTTCTTTCTATCTTCTTTTTCAATTAGCTGCAACGCTTAACGTTTACATCACATGTTAATTTATTAGCTATTAGTATTATAAATTATTTTATCAATTTTATTTCGTCTGTCATATATAACAACACTGAAAGTTAAATAGGCCTTTCATACAAAATAACTCCGCAAATAGTTGTAATCACGCAAATGAAATTTGCAACCGCCATTTTGCAATGAAGAGAAGCACTTTTTTCTCGTCAATTGGCAAAGCGAAAGCGCTTTACTACAACGCTTTTAAAACACGCTTGGTTTCACTTTCAAAGTACGTTCTAAAATCGACTCAATCTATCTAAATTTTAAATCTGCCGCCACAAATTTGTACTCGGTACTGTACTCGGTTCAACCGAATATTGACGTCACAGTAACTGCTCCGAACCTAACCGCTCCGTCCCCAGCCCTAGATTGGGAGCTCATCTCCAATTCCACTGTAACTTACTATCAAATGCTCGGAATCACACCGTTCTTGCACTGAAAGATGGGGCACATTTCTAACGTGCGAAATAAATAAAATATTAATTTGACCAAAAAGTGGAGCCAACCCCTTTTTGCAGGGAGCCCTTCGACTTCGTAATTTAAATCGGGGCTGAACAATCCCTAGCGTGTGTGCCCTTCATACTTCCTAGAATAGAATCAGCTGTTGACAAGAATTAAACACACTCGGAAGGGGGAGGGACGGCACTGCATAAATTAACTGAGAACTGCAAGGTCGTATAGTTTACATGGGAAATAACAAGTGCGTGCTGTTCACGAAAATCACTTTATCTCCATTAAATCTGCCATGGCCTCTATGTAATCACCCCGCTAGAATGTTGTAAAATGTCTCGTCGGGATGTTCGTGGTAGCCAAGTATGACAACATACACTCTATGATTAAAATCAGAACACGGTTGTTGTAGTAGTCAGTTTATCAGAGCGGTCGGTTGGTCGGCAGGCTTCGCAAGCGTTTTGTTTCCACGTCATAGCTGAAGATAAAATTACGAAGTTAATTAAGTTACACGATATCCCCTGTAAAATCATTTCCTGTGCAAGGATTCCCTATTTAAAATCAACTCCTATTCCGCAAAATTTTAAACGAAATGTACTCCGTGCTTCAAGGCAAGTTGCTGTTATATTTAGTCGTTACCAGGAATAAGATATGCTACGTCACAATTCATTAATATTTCGAAATGTTTTATGTGGCCAGACAATATTTTAGTAAGGAATTATTTTATTATGTCGCATACATAACTCAATTTTTGTTGTTCACTACCACATTTCAGACGAAAAGATGAAGTTAACACTCAAACAGTTCTGTCAACCACACTCATTGAAAGTTGGACACATATTTACATAAACTTTTCAATTTTTAATGTTATTGACATATGTCTTATAAAACAGTTATTTGGAATATAAACCAAAAAAACTTTGGATCATCAGTGTGGTTTTAGGCGCAATAGATCAACTATTGATCAGATATTTTATATTCGACAGATAATGGAGAAAAAATGGGAGTATAAGGGTACAGTGCATCAGTTATTCATAGATTTCATAAAGGCATATGACTCGGTTAAGAGGGAAGTTTTATACAACATTCTTATTGAATTTGGTATTCCCAAGAAACTAGTTCGATTAATTAAAATGTGTCTCAGTGAAACGTACAGCAGAGTCCGTGTCAGTGTCTGTCAGATGCATTTCCAATTCACTGTGGGCTAAAGCAACGAGATGCACTATCACCTTTACTTTTTAACTTTGCTCCAGAGTATGCCATTAGAAAAGACCAGGATAACAGATAGGGTTTGGAACTGAACGGGTTACATCAGCTGCTTGTCAATGCGGATGACGTGAATATGTTAGGAGAAAGTCCACAAACGATTAGGGAAAACACGGGAATTTTACTGGAAGCACGTAAAAAGATTGGTTTTGGAAGTAAATCCCGAAAAGACAAAGTATATGATTATGTATCGTGACGAGAATATTGTACGAAATGGAAATATAAAAATTGGAAATTTATCTTTAGAAGAGGTGGAAAAATTCAAATACCTGGAAGCAACAGTAACAAATATAAATGATACTCGGGAGAAAGTCAAAGAGAGAATAAATATGGGAAATGCCAGTTATTATTCGGTTGAGAAACGTTTATCATCCAGTCTGCTGTCAAAAAATCTGAAATTTAGAATTTTATTTGTAAAACAGTTATATTACCGGTTGTTCTTTATGGTTGCGAAACTTGGACTCTCTCTTTGAGAGAGGAACATAGATTAAGGGTATTTGAGAATAAGGTGCTTAGGAAAATATTTGGGGCTAAGAGGGATGAAGTTACTGGAGAATGGAGAAAGTTACACAACACAGAACTGCACGCATTGTATTCTTCACCTGACATAATTAGGAACATTAAATCCAGGCGTTTGAGATGGACAGGGAAGGTAGCACGTATGGGCGAATCCAGAAATGCATATAGAGTATTAGTTGGGATGCCGGAGGGAATAAGACCTTTAGGAAGGCCGAGACGTAGATGGGAAAATAATATGAAAATGGATTTGAGGGAGGTGGGATATGATGGTAGAGACTAGATTAATCTTGCTCAGGATAGGGACCAATGGCGGGCTTATGTGAGGGCGGGAATGAACCTCCGGGTTTCTTAAAAGCCAGCAAGTAAGTAAGTATGAATTAAATATGATGAAGAGAAGGAAATTCAAAAAGTTCAATAATAATAATAATAATAATAATAATAATAATAATAATAATAATAATAATAATAATAATGTAGCAAAGGGAGCTGGTTGTCCTCGGCAACCTGGACGAGATTCATTTGTACCCAATATCACATTTTTCTTTGGATCTCGAAAACGAGTAAGACATATGGCTGGTTCCTTTCATATCTGAATATATATATTTTCTTTATTCGATGGTAAAAATAAATACAATTACACAAATATGAATACAAAGTTACCTAACATTCCGATGATTGGGTTTGCAGAGATATATATACTGGGTGTTCAGTTCAAAATGTGTCTTGGCTCGCTGCATGCCGTCATGTGGCTAGCTGATGAGCCTAGAGAATTCAATCTTCCTACACTTCCGCAGCTCAGAGACAGAGAAGTTGGCTAGCAAGTACGGCGTTCATTCTGAAAAGTACGTGTCGATACGTACGGTAACGCCGGTAGTGGCAGGAATGTGAACTGTTTGGAAATACGTACTGTCGAGATATGGGGAGAGGGTTAAGACGATTACTTACGTATTTGTTGACATTAACTTCGACGGTCAACATGGACACGGAGCATTTGATTTGTGTTGTGGAATGTTACCATACGCAACCGATGATAACAAATACCCTGCGTACGACTTGCCGGCGCAAAACACAGTTCGAAAGAGGTTATGGTAGCACACAGACCGTACAGACCGCCATCTGTTGCTACGACGTTCAAGTTATACCGTACACATTCTCAAGTTCAGATTGAAGAACGCCTTAAATAATAGGCAACTTCTCTAACATATAAACTGAAACTCGCTTCAAATTGGTGACCCAACAACAGTGACGTCATGACACACTTTGAAATGAACACCCAGTATATATATATATATATATATATATATATACACACACACATATATACACACACACACACACACATATACACCTCCAATTTTGTCTAAAGGGTCCGTTAGACTTGTGCAATTCTAGAAAAATCAAAATAGTTTAACAGAATTTAGTTAATAAATATAATTTAAAATTTTGTATAAACCCGTTCCATGGAGTAGTAGTAGGTTATTTTACGACGCTTTATCAACATCTTCGGTTATTTAGCGTCTGAATGAGATGAAGGTGATGATGCAGGTGAAATGAATCCGGGGTCCAGCACCGAAAGTTACCCAGCATTTGCTCATATTGGGTTGAGGGAAAACCCCGGAAAAAACCTCAACGAGGTAACTTGCCCCGACCGGGAATCGAACCCGGGACACCTGGTTTCGCGGCCAGAGGCGCTGACCGTTACTCCACAGGTGTGGACCGTTCCATGGATGGCGAGTGTGGACAGATTGACGTGCTGTCATCAGTACGTAGTTTTATGTAGTTTTATTGTTCTCCACTTAGCTTACAGCGTGTGCATTTCAGGTCAGCTTGCGGACGTGCACAACATCGGTTATTGCAACCACCGGTTAAAATTGCTACTTAACCCTGCTTAAGAATTTTTACGGTGCATCGAGCTCAGAACTTAAACAGGAGAGTACATGAATGAATCAACCAATTTTCCTATTGAGCATAGGAATTTATAACATATTCCTATATTTGGAAACAAATGCAGCAGCTTGTAAAAAAGTCACAATCCTTTTTGCAAGTCATAGGTCTGCAGTGGACGTTTTCGCTCGAGCGCCAAGTAGTTCATAGCATAATCCGATAGGTAGCGCACATGCATGATGGGTAAAATTGTCACGAGCGAAAAATCCTCCAACGGTATAAGCCGAGCGTTAGACATTCGTTCTTGTTACAATAATGAACTGTGTAGTAACATCATAGATATTTATCATTTCAAAACTTTGCAGTGTTTAACTAACCCCTCCATAGTACAACTACAAAACTTGCTTTAAAATGTAATATAAATGTTGTAAGGTAAATGTTTTTTTTTCTTTCCCCCCACCCCACACAGTAGTCATTTTGTTTTTGCCACATCTGATAGATGTTATTGAATGTAAATGTAATTATTATAAACGGAGAACACAATCACGATAATGCAAGAACCGTATCAAGTTTTCTAGTAATAATAATAATAATCTCTAATAATTAATTATAATTAGTGTATCAATCTTTGCGTCTGTAACAGTTGTGTAGCATGATTATTCGTTTTATTATATGTTCTGTGACGTTATCTCTGTACTAATATTGTTATTAATCTACTGCTGTATCAATAATATTTTGTAAAACGTTTCTATATTGTCGCAGTATATGTATAGTCGGAATACTATGTATGGACCTATCATATTATATATGTGGTAAATAAAATATTGGATAATTATTAATTACTTACTTACTTACATACAAATGGCTTTTAAGGAACCCGAAGGTTCATTGCCGCCCTCACATAAGCCCGCCAGCGGTCCCTATCCTGTGCAAGATTAATCCAGTCTCTATCATCATACCCCACCTCCCTCAAATCCATTTTAATATTATTCTCCCATCTACGTCTCGGCCTCCCTAAAGGTCTTTTTCCCTCCGGTCTCCCAACTAACACTCTATATGCATTTCTGGATTCGCCCATGCGTGTTACATGCCCTGCCCATCTCAAACGTCTGAATTTTAATGTTCCTAATTATGTCAGGTGAAGAATACAATGAGTGCAGTTCTGTGTTGTGTAACTTTCTCCATTCTCCTGTAACTTCATCCCGCTTAGCCCCAAATATTTTCCTAAGCACCTTATTATCAAACACCCTTAACCTATGTTCCTCTCTCAGAGTAAGAGTCCAAGTTTCACAACCATATAGAAGAACCGGTAATATAACTGTTTTATAAATTCTAACTTTCAGATTTTTGGACAGCAGACTGGTTGATAAGAGCTTCTCAACCGAATAATAACACGCATTTCCCATATTTATTCTGCGTTTAATTTTCTCCCGAATGTCATTTATATTTGTTACTGTTGCTCCAAGATATTTGAATTTTTCCACCTCTTCGAAGGATAAATCTCCAATTTTTATATTTCCATTTCGTGCAATATTCTGGTCACGAGACATAATCATATACTTTGTCTTTTCGGGATTTACTTCCAAACCGATCGCTTTACTTGGTTCAAGTAAAATTTCCGTGTTTTCCCTAATCGTTTGTGTATTAATTATTAATTAATTATTAATTAGCAATAATAACCGCATATCGAAGTTTTTCATACTATTTTATTTATAACTTCATGTTCCAGTTTTGGTACGTTCCATTGACTATTCCATTAAACGTTTGTCATAAACGCAGAAAACAAAGCCTTATTTTTACCATGTGAGCAAAACATATGTGTATCTTATCTGTCGCCTTCCATACAAGATAAGACATGTCGGTGAGATGACCTTGCACTATGTTCCTATTTATTACGAGCGCATCACGACCGATCGTATCTCACTCGAGGGTGCGACACTCGACCGAGTTCAAGCGAGCGATTTAATTCCAATGCAGCACTCTGGTGCAAGTATACTGTAAAGGATTAATTTCTGTTACAATATAGTCCAATGCAAAATCAAACAGAGCGCTCAATTAACCTCGTTGACAAGTTCAATTATCTCCTTGGATGTAATGTGCAATATATTACTTTTGCTCGATGTATGAAGAACAACGCTAGTTTCAAACAATAACAAGTGGCGCGAATCCACGGCCAAATTCCTAAGAACACTTGACAAGTATTCGTTTTTCTGTGTTGCGATATTCCTCGTAGATAAATCCCTTTCCATGATTTGAATCTGTCAAGCAGATGAACTGCGGAGCTCAACAGCTCTGCCCTCGCTAAGACGACAGGGCAATGCGTCTCTGCCCCCTCCTGTACGCGATTTAAGAACCGCAGACAAGAACAAAGGAATCATAAATAAATTCAGTGAGCTACATTTTGCCCGAGGTTCAGTGGCGAAAATATCAAAAACAAAGAAAAGAAAAAAAGCAATAATAACTTTTCATGAGGTCAATGTAAATGTGTTCTACAGTAGTAATTTATTTCAAGTAGCAAATTGATAGACGTACATTACACTGAAATGAATGGATGCTATAAAACTCAATACAGACGTGAATGCTGGATCTCAGGGGTGAACAAATATAATGTAATGAACTATTTCAGCCGCGGCAGAGAGAAAAGATGAAAATTACAATTTGATACAGCATTGCGAATGAGACGTAGCACGTATTTTGATTCTTGACAAATTTGTCTCTGGGATTAGCACACCAAAATTGAAGATCTAAGATATTTTAATTATTATCTAACAATAGGAATGACCAATTATGTGTCAAAATTTTTTTTTTCTAAAAATAAAATACTTCATAATATTGGCTTCATTTGAGCAAAATTTCAAGGTCGTTAAAAAGAAAATAATTTTTTTTAGACTATTTTTAAATAGCCGCTGCACTGCAGTCCTGTTGTTGGAAGTTTATTTTATATTTTTCAACATTTAATATGTAATATCTCAGACAATAAGAGAAATATTTGAATAACATTTTCGGAGATATTCTCACATTATACATGAATAATTGAGGACTGTTTTTGTAAAACTTGCTAACTGAAAAAACTAAATTTTACAGGAGAGATAGAACACTATAGTAAGGAAGTTTTGCTGTAACTCTCACTTATAGCAGAAAGCAAGTTTTGAAAAAAACGATCACACTTTGACACACTATAATGAAGGGAAATGACCCAATTTTACTAAGACGCCTTGAACATCATATAAAGGCCTGCCTTATGTTAACGAATTCATCAAAATCTCAATTTTGCAAATTTTGCAGTTAGCAAGTTTTGCAAAAAAGGTCCTCAATTCTGTAAGGGAAAATTGCCAAATTACAAATTAAAGAATAAGTTAAAAATAGACGTGCAATTTTTCTTCCTGTTCATAAAAATGCAAAATAAAAATAGAAATATAAAAATTAATATTTCTACAAAATTATCAAGCGAAATTGTTTAGCAGTGTTTTAGCTTTCATTTAAGACAAGATGTGTGATTTTGTGATACTCTTGAGAGCAGATATATAATCTTTCTCTAACACTGCAAATTTTTTTGCATTTTTTATGTCTGTGACTGTACCATAAACGGCAAAAGTGAAAATGTTGCATTTAAGAGGCTTCATACATTGGTATGAAACTATGTTAGGAAAATACTGGATGTTCATTTCAAAGTGTGTCATGACGTCACTGTTTTTGAGTCACCGATTTGAAGCGAGTTTCAGCTTATATGTCACAGAAGTTGCCTTTATTCAAGGCGTTCTTCAATCTGAACTTGAGAACGTGTACGGTATAACTTGAACGTCGTACCAACAGATAGCGGTATGTACGGTTTGTGTGCTACCATAACCTCTTTCGAACTGTGTTTTGCGCCGGCAAGTCGTACGCAGGGTATTTGTTATCATCGGTTGCGTACGGTAACATTCAACAACACAAATCAAATGCTCCGTGTCCATGTTGACCGTCGAAGTCAATGTCAACAAATACGTAAGTAATCGTCTTAACCCTCTCCTCATATCCCGACAGTATGTATTTCCAAACAGTTCACATTCCTGCCACTACCGGCGTTAGCGTACGTATCGACACGTACTCTTCAGAATGAACGCCGTACTTGCTGAACAACTTTCTCGCATTTAGGTAATTTATTCTGCGGAAGTGTAGGAAGATTGAATTCTCTAGGCTCATCAGCTAGCCACATGACGGCATACAGCGAGCCGTGACACACTTTGAACTGAACACCCAGTAGTGGCTCTACTTAAAATAATATGAGAAAGATTTCCTGTAGGTCCTTCCCCGTAAATAATGGGGACAAGATGAGTTCAAAAACGCAATAGGATCACCTAACATTTTTGTAGGTTATTTTACGACGCTTTATCCACAGCTTACGTAGGTTATTTAGCGTCTGAATGAGATAAAGGTGATAATGCCTGTGAAATGAGTCCGGGGTCCAGCACCGAATGTTACGCAGCATTTGCTCATATTGCCAGGTTAAATAAATTATTATTATTATTATTATTATTATTATTATTATTATTATTATTATTATATTTTGTTTTCAAACTTCGTGAGGCACGCTCTAATCTATTCTTTATGATTGGTTAGTAACGTTTTAGGATGACGACATTTTACGAACATTCAAATTTAAGCCATCACAACGAAGAACATACCACCTTGAATAAACGAATGTCACAACCCTCGCCTTGCACTTATATTTATGAACTACCGGCATATTTTTTATTGTTTGCTCAAAACTTGCAGCAACCGAAACTCTCGCACTCTCGAATACTATGCCTGCTACTAATTCATGTGCACGTAAAACGTGAATTCGTTCCTACACCGGCACTTTGAGGTCCCTGCGTTTCCGCATTAGAAATGTAGGACCGACACGCTTATAAATACGTGAGAAGCTCCACATACCTGAAAAAAAGAGTAAAATTGTACACATGTTTCTGTAAAACGGCGACAAACATAAATATATTAGCGACTGAATAAGTACGCATATAACAGCACATGTGGTCTGTCGACTCGGTGTGAATATAAAACGATGAGTAATATATGCAGTTAATTACAACGAATGTAGTTGCAGCAAAGTTTATTCCAAGTGAAAGTGAAGTAAGCAACAGATTTACGAAGCAAGAGACATAACTATTCTTTATAATGTTCTTAAAACTCTTCCAGAAAAAAATTATATCGAGTGAAGACCTTTGGGGACAAAAGAACTGTTCACTATACAGTTAATTATTTACTTACTTACTGGCTTTTAAGGAACCCGGAGGTTCATTGCCGCCCTCACATATGCCCGCCATTGGTCCCTATCCTAAGCAAGATTAATCCATTCTATATCATCATATCCCACCTCCCTCAAATCCATTTTAATATTATCTTCCCATCTACGTCTCGGTCTCCCTAAAGGTCTTTTTCCCCTCCGACCTTCCAACTAACACTCTATATGCATTTCTGGATTCGCCCATACGTGCTACATGCCCTGCCCATCTCAAACGTCTGGATTTAATGTTCCTAATTATGTCAGGTGAAGAATACAATGCGTGCAGTTCTGCGTTGTGTAACTTTCTCCATTCTCCTGTAACTTCATCCCTCTTAACCCCAAATATTTTCCTAAGCACATTATTCTCAAACACCCTTAACCTATGTTCCTCTCTGAAAGTGAGAGTCCAAGTTTCACAACCATAAAGAACAACCGGTAATATAACTGTTTTATAAATTCTAACTTTCAGATTTTTTGACAGCAGACTGGATGATAAAAGCTTCTCAATCGAATAATAACAGGCATTTCCCATATTTATTCTGTGTTTAATTTCCTCTCGAGTATCATTTATATTTGTTACTGTTGCTCCAAGATATTTGAACTTCTCCACCTCTTCAAGAGATAAATTTCCAATTTTTATATTTCCATTTCGTACAATATTCCCGTCACGAGTCATAATCACATACTTTGTCTTTTCGCGATTTACTTCCAAACCTTTTAGGCTATTCAATTAATTTTGTCGACTCTGGCATTTAGTGACTGAGAGAAGAGTATTATTATGATTAGGGACCGTATTCTTTTTAAGGGACTTAGGAGACAAGATTAGTTGTTGATAGACTATATTGGCGTGACGTCATGTTTCGCGCGTGACACAGATACTATTAGGGAACATTTACATCTTGTTTATGTGCAGTTGACGTTCTATTCATGATTCAAAGCTAGATCCCGCAGACTGTTCACTGTGCATTCTAGTGATAAAGAATGACATTACGATGATCTCTTCTACAACTTAAATTCTTCATTCATTTATTTGATAGATTTATTTTTCCAACAGAGTTAAGTTGTTAAGCCATGTCTTCCACTCAATCAGTATAAAAATACATAGCAAATATTATAAATAACAGCAATATAGAAAACGATGAAATAATTAAAATAACAAAAATGAATAATAATAATAATAATCATCGTAAGAATAGTAAGAGCAAAACGTACATGTGTTTAGACATATGAAAGTCTAAGAGTTAAACAATTACACTTTAGTGTTAAATAAGACAATTTGGACCAAAGGAATGCTTAACATAATGAAGGAATATTGATATATAAAAATTAAAATCATTTTCTACAAAAGTAATATTTGAAGAAAAATCATATTCTAGAGACGAAAAGCAGTTTTTGACTATCGGATTTTGAATATAGTCCACACCTGTGGAGTAACGGTCAGTGCGCCTGGCCGCGAAACCAGGTGGCCCGGGTTCGATTCCCGGTCGGGCAAGTTATCTGGTTGATGTTTTTTCCGGGGTTTTCCCTCAACCCAATACGAGCAAATTCTGGGTAACTTTCGGTGCTGGACCCCGGACTCATTTCACCGGCATTATCACCTTCATTTCATTCTAGATGTTGATACAGCGTCGTGAAATAACCCAATAAAATAAATTTTGAATATAGTCAATGCCTGACAGTTTCTTTACACTAAGTACACTAGAATACGCTATTTTTACTATTTACACTATTATAAAGGATGTAGTCTTACATTGATCGAACATATCTACACTATTATGCACTATTTACACAGTAATACTAATAACATGCTGTATTTTATCTGTAGTACTCTCACTAGAGGTTTTGATTTATCCAGAGAAAATCGAAACTCGAGTGCGATTTAATTGACTATTACACGAATAGAAAAAAGTATATAAAGATTAGAAGAAATAAAGTACTCTAATACAATAAAATATTAATTGACTTACTAAAATATATACTAAACTGTCTTGGAAATATTATTATTTTATCATCTCATCATTACAATATTCCGCTAGATAGCAGTAGTATTTATGATGAGCTGTTCTCTTGTTACTAGTTATGCCAACTATGCAATCTTCATTGAACTCTATGGACGATTACTAGTCAAGAAGACTTTCTTGTTTCACTTTCATTTTTTTTAAACAGTTGCATTCCACTTCAATTATCCATAATCTCATACAGCAGAAACTATAACATAACTTAAATAATATAAACAAGATAAATGACAGAAAAGTTTTAATTAAGAATGATGAAATAAATATGAATCATTTTAAAAGATACAATTATTGAAAGTACAATGTTGGCAAACAAAGAAACAAATGCTAGGGAGGTTCAAAAAACAAGTGCTATAGAGGTGATTAAGAACAAATGCTAGGGAGTTGATAAAAATTGTAGCATAAGCAGTCATGATTGGTTGAAAGACGTCGTTCCGTACCGTGTTATTGGTCAAAAGTAGTATGACGTAGTAAAGGTGTAAAAGTCGCAATAATTATAATGTTGTCATATCAGTACTAGACTACTGGGTGTTCAGTTCAAAATGTGTCATAGCTCGCTGTATGCCGTCATGTGGCTAGCCGATGAGCCTAGAGAATTCAATCATCCTACACTTCCGCAGAGAGGTATATGACCTGTGAGGCAGAGAAGTTGCCTACCAAGTACGGCGTTCTTTCTGAAGAGTACCTACCGATACGTACGGTAACGCCGGTAGTGGCAGGAATGTGAACTGTTTGGAAATACGTACTGTCGGGATATGGGGAGAGGGTTAAGACGATTACTTACGTATTTGTTGACATTAACTTCGACGGTCAATATGGACACGGAGCATTTGATTTGTGTTGTGGAATGTTACCGTACGCAACCGATGATAACAAATACCCTGCGTACGACTTGCCGGCGCAAAACACAGTTCGAAAGAGATCATGGTAGCACACAGACCGTACAGACCGCCATCTGTTGCTACGACGTTCAAGTTATACAGTACACGCTCTCAAGTTCAGATTGAAGAACGCCTTAAATAATAGGCAACTTCTCTGACATATAAGCTGAAACTCGCTTCAAATCGGTGACCCAACAACAGTGACGTCATGACACACTTTGAAATGAACACCCAGTATAAGGGATGTTATTGCCTTGAGTTTTCTGCTGTATTTTATATATGCAGGAAACATACTCTCTTCTTTTATTTAGGCTACATGTTAAAGTTCTAGAAATACTGCCCCATATGTGGGAGAGCATATAATCAACATTATTACAGATGTACTGCAAATAGCAATGCTACGAGAATGATAAATAAACAAAGATAAAAATAACATTTAATAATGTTCATGAAAATTAGTCAGTCTAATGTCTATCAAGTCCAAGCGAGAAGATTGTTGAATAATTTCGAGGTAAAAATTGTTCCGCAGCCGGGTATCGAACCCGGGACCTTTGGTTTAACGTACCAACGCTCTACCACTGAGCTACTCGGGAACTCTAACCGACACCGATCCAATTTTTCCTCTATATCCACAGACCTCAAAGTGGGCTGACAACCGTCAAGCAACCAACTTCGAGTGCACACTAACTCCGTGACTTAAATTGTGGTTTTCTGTTAACGAACAGTGACTGTATTATGCAAATCAAGAAGGTATAACTCCCTGTAAAGTTGATTTGAATAATTTCGAGGAAAAATTGTTCCGGAGCCGGGTATCGAACCCGGGACCTTTGGTTTAACGTACCAACGCTCTACCACTGAGCTTCGGGAACTCTAACCGACACCGATCCAATTTTTCCTCATATCCACAGACCTCAAAGTGGGCTGACAACCGTCGCAACCAACTTTAACTAACTCCGTGTGACTTAAATTGTGGTTTTCTGTTAACGAACAGTGACGTGTATTATGCAAATCAAGATTTCAGCTATAACTCCCTGTAAAGTTGATTTGAATAATTTCGAGGGAAAAATTGTTCCGGAGCCGGGTATCGAACCCGGGACCTTTGGTTTAACGTACCAACGCTCTACCACTGAGCTATCGGGAACTCTAACCGACACCGATCCAATTTTTCCTCTATATCCACAGACCTCAAAGTGGGCTGACAACCGTCAAGCAACCAACTTCGAGTGCACACTAACTTGTGACTTAAATTAACGAACAGTGACGTGTATTATGCAAATCAAGATTTCAGCTATAACTCCCTGTAAAGTTGATTTGAATAATTTCGAGGGAAAAATTGTTCCGGAGCCGGGTATCGAACCCGGGACCTTTGGTTTAACGTACCAACGCTCTACCCTGAGCTACTCGGGAATTAAACACCGATCCAATTTTTCCCTCTATATCCACAGACAAAGACAACCGTCAAGCTTCGAGTTAACTCCGTGTGACTTAAATTGTTTTCTGTTAACGAACAGTCGTGTATTATGCAAATCAAGATTTCAGCTATAACTCCCTGTAAAGTTGATTTGAATAACGAGGAAAAATTGTTGACATCGAAACCTTTGGTTTAATACCAACGCTCTAAAGCTACTCGGGAACTCTAACCGACACCGATCCAATTTTCCCTCTATATCCACAGACCTCAAAGTGGGCTGACAACCGTCAAGCAACCAACTTCGAGTTTATTACAAATCAAGATTTCAGCTTAACTCCCAAAGTTGACTTGAATAATTTCGAGGAAAAATTGTTTATCGAACCCGGGACCTTTGGTTTAACGTACCAACGCTCTACCACTGAGCTATTCGGGAACTCTAACCGACACCGATCCAAAGGTTCCGGGTTCGATACCCGGCTCCGGAACAATTTTTCCCTCGAAATTATTCAAATCAACTTTACAGGGAGTTATACCTGAAATCTTGATTTGCGAGAAGATTGTTGCTTTCGCTGCGGTAGTTACTGTAGCACTGAAGGGACAAGGAGGAAGGCCAAAATGCAGGAAGTACCTTGTTAGGAATCATTAGGACAGAAAGTCTATCGCTTTTAAGTAAAGACAAACTTTGGCGTAACTACTACAGCCAAGCTTTTTGCCGTTACGTTTAATTATAGCATGGCTCTAACGCCACTCTCGAGTGACGGCAGTTATCAATTTTTTTAATTAATAGAGTAATGTAACACTGAATTTTGTCCCCGACTGTATCAATTATTAAAACATGAATTACAGACGCAGTTACAGTGAATTACAGTCATAAATTTCAATATGAACATATTGACATCAAAGAATACAAGTAAAGGCTGTCGCTGTTTATCCCACAAATAAAAATAATTTAAAAGGGTGTCTGACTTGTCTACGGATGAGGACTGAAATTCAGTATACGGTGATTGACCGGTTCCTTTTTCAAGTATATGCAGATCTGAACGTAAACAAGTGTTCATACTGAGTTAGTCTGAGAGAAAGGAATGCAGCTGAACTTAAACAAGTGAATAATGCTAAGAATAATGCAATAATTTATTTATTCTGCAAAGAATACATAAATTCTGGTGCTCGTTTTTACACTCACAGTGTGAGAAAAGGTACAAGGTTTCCGTCCACAGAATATTATTTTGTTAAAGTTTTTATATGACATAAAAATGCCCCGTGGTCAATCACTATAAAGTGTATGTCCGCAAACTACAGTGATTGGTCGTTCATAAATTATTTGTTAGAATAATGACCAATTTGCTCCAATTCTATATATGTTATCGGTTAAATGATGGGGATTTTTACAGGACTGATACTATATTATAATGCCTAAGCCAGATAAAGTGCATTATACAGGGGAAGCTTTACGAAACGCTACAGAACCTGTCAGCAGTGGATTTGATTTAAATGAAGCTGCCAAGAGGTTTGGTGTCCTAAAAGCAACCTTAGCGTCCAGAAACAAATATCCCGTTGAAGGAAAAGTGTTCTTTGGTCCTCGTCCAGTGCTGGGTGAAGCCATTTGTAATAACATCAGAGAAATGACACACACTTGCTTCTGATAAGGCACAAAAGAGAAAAATGGAAGAAGAGGCAAGAGAAGAAAGGAAACGAATAAGAAATGAAACAAAAGGCAGCGAGAAGAGTTCTTTTCTTATATTTTTAACTTGGTTATTTAACGACACTGTATCAACTACGAGGTTATTTAGCGTCGATGGGATTGATGATAGCGAGATGGTATTTGGCGAGATGAGGCCGAGGATTCGTCATAAAATACCTGAAATTTGCCTTACGGTTGGGCAAAACCTCGGAAAAACCCAACCAGGTAATCAGCCCGAGCGGGAATTGAACCCCTTGCCCGAACGAAACTTCGGATCGGCAGGCAAACACCTTTGCCGACAGAGCTACGCCGGTGGCGAATAGTTCTTAATGAGAAAGATCAGAAGAAGAGAAACGAAACAGACAAGAAAAAAGTGAAAATTGTGAAAATGTGTTGTTCAATCACTAATAAATGAGTATTCAATAACTGTGCAGTAGACGGTCAATCACTAATAAGCGTGTGGTCAATAACTGTGCATAGACGGTCAATCACTAATAAGCGTGTGGTCAATAACTGTGCAGTAGACGGTCAATAACTGTAAAAGTGGACTTGTTGTGTTTATTTAATTTATCTTTGCATTAAAATTTTCTTTTTTTTTTGTTTATTGATTTTGATTTGTTTCTGAATCTTCACTTGACCCAATGCCTTTAAAATTCTCTTAATAAGTTACCACTGTTTTCCGCTATTTCATTGTTTTATTATTCATTAGCTTAAGTGGTCAATCACTATACAGTTTACCCTATGTATGGTCAGAACTTCAAAAATTAAAGTCTGGTTGATGAAGATACGTCTTGAAACGATCTTCCATGCATGGGTATAAAACCTCTGACGCAGCGAAGACAGAACTACTGAATAGCTCTTTCTCCCTACACCAAATTGCCGGTAGGTACCTACTTTTCGGTCTGTTGCTTCTACGAACAATTAAAATAAATCGAAAATGTATGTAGAAATACTCGTAATTGTTGGGAACTTACAAACAAAATTTACAGAAACCACAATAATTCCTTAAATAGCTCATGTTACAAATTAGAGCAATAATCTACCGCATCATATTTTGCAATGTAAATACTGGGTGTTCATTTCAAAGTGCGTCATGACGTCACTGTTGTGAGTCAGCGATTAGAAGCGAGTTTCAGCTTTTATGTCAGAGAAGTTGCCTATTATTCAAGGCGTTCAATCTGAACTTGAGAACGTGTACGGTATAAGTTGAACGTCGTAGCAACAGATGGCGGCCTGTACGGTCTGTGTGCTACCATAACCTCTTTCGAACTGTGATTTGCGCCGGCAAGTCGTACGCAGGGTATTTGTTATCATCGGTAACGGCAACATTCCATAACACAAATCAAATGCTCCGTGTCCATTAGTATTAGTAGTATTAGTATTTATTTATTTAACCTGGTAGAGATAAGGCCATTAGTCCTTCTCTGCCTCTCTACCAGGGGATTACAACTATAATATGAACAATAAAATTACAATTAATATTAAATTTACAATTACAATTACAATAAAAATTAAAGTACGACAAGATTATCTGATTAATGAAAGCTAGACATTTTATCATAGAAGTTAAGAACAAAGAATATTTTTGTATTTACTGAATTACAAATTAAACCTACAATAACAAAAATCTATAGTGATGAAATTACCATATATTGAAATATTTTGTGATAGATTAAGAGAACTATTTACAAGAAACCATGTCTGAACGAGTCTCAATTACTGACCAACTGCCTAGTAAGTTTGCGTTTGAATTCAAATTTTATTTCGACAGTCCCTTATGCTAGCAGGTAACGAATTCCAGAGTCTTGGTAGGGTTATTGTGAAAGAGGATGAGTATGAGGAGGTGCGATGGGATGGTATTGTTAATATTGTTTCATGGCGAGAGCGTGTGTTCAGATTGTGGTGGGAAGAAAGGTAGGTGAAGAGAGACGACAGGTTCGAAGGAATAGAAGAGTTCAAGATTTCGAAGAGAAGGAGAAGTGAATGTAAATTTCTTTTCTTATCTAGTTTAAGCCAACCTATTGTTTCCAGGGATGTTGACCGTCGAAGTTAATGTCAACAAATACGTAAGAAATGTCTTAACTCTCTCCCCATAAAGAAAAAAACTCACCTCAGTACGTGTTTCCAAACAGTTCACATTCCTGCCACTACTGGCAATACCGTACGTATCGGTAAGTACTCTTCAGAATAAACGCCGTACTTGCCAAGCAACTTCTCTGGCATATAGGTAATACGCCTCTGTGGAGATTTAGGAAGAATGAATTCTCTAGGCTCATGGCCTTCTATGCCCAATGACAGGTCATACGCTTAAATGCGAGCCATGTCACTGGCATGTAAAAGTTTGAACATCCGGCGAACACTGCAGTTGCGAGCGTCGTTAAACAAAACATAACATTTTTTTTTAAAGGCTTGTGAGAAAAATGGGTTTGAACTGAAAAGGAAATAGAAAAATGGATTTTCGGACCAATGTTCATATAATATTTTTTTATCCTCTATATGAGAGAAATTCATTCATTCATTCATTCATTCATTCATACTGTTCTGTCTAAGGGCAGTCTTTCACTGCAAATTCTGCATTCTCCAGTCTTTCCTATTATCGGCCTTCCTCTTAATCTCTGCATATGATCCATATAGCTTAATGTCGTCTATCATCTTATATCTAATTCTGCCCCGAATTCTTCTCCCGTTCATCATTCTTTCCAGTGCATCATTCAGAAGGCAGTTTATTCTCAACCACGAGAGGAATTTGCTTCTAAAATTCTGCAGTGCTTGGGAAAAGTGACATAAGTCAGTTTTCACAAACATTTTTTGATAATTTATTGACAACTTACACTGGTTTATGTCGATTTGATTTTTTTCTGCATGAATTATTGTAATGGGAGGAATACCTAGGTATTTTTTTTCCAAGCGAACAGATGTTCAGTAAGTTGTCAATAAATTATCAAACAAGGTTTGTGGAAACTAACTTGTGTCACTTTTCCCGAGCACTACAGAATTTTGACATGCATTTTAGTTACATCCTGTATAAATTATGTTAGTAAGAACAGACTGCAAGTAGGAACAAGATAAAGAGTGATCTAGGAGAGAAATAACAGATGGTGGATATTTAAAAGCAGTAACTAGAAATTGACTGCTTGGATTTAAGTTAATATCACGATTAGTGGAGAGAGAATACCATCGAAATGATAGCCGTCCAAATCTTGGATTTAAAATATCGGCATTCTAATCAATTCAAGTGAACAAAAAAGAATTGTAAATTAATGTTAAAAAAATACATAATGAAATTTTAAAAAATAATATTCTACGACAAGATGTGGTAGCTATGAAAACGATAAAAATTTATTCAAAATAAATAATATACATTGAATATTATAAAGGTAAACAGGGATGGTGATTGATGATGTTCAATGAAGATTTTAAAATGGTTGATGTAATTGTCTGAAGAGTCTTATCAGGAACCTTTAATTTTCTGAGAATCTCCAATGTAATTATGCACAGTATTTAAAGGGTGTAAATGATATGTTGTTATTGAAGTGTTGTATCAGTGAAGAATTATGTTGTGTCAGTGAAGTGTGTTGTATCAGTGAAGAAGTATGACGTGTCAGTGAAGTGTGTTGTATCAGTGAAGAAGTATGTCGTGTCAGTGAAGTGTGCTGTGTAAGTGAAACGTGTTCCTGTCAGTGAAGCTTCATAGTTCATAGTGGCAGTGCATGGTATTTGAACAGTGAAATGTTTTTTAAGTGTTAGTGAAATCAGGATACAATCAGTGAAATGTGTCGTAGTTCCAGTGCAATGAGTGAGTTGACAGCGGAATGAGTGTAATTTGAAAGGTACTTGTGCAGATATGAACATATCATACTCGTGGGTTTTAGTTGGGTTTTTAGTTCGATCTTAGTTTTGCAGAAGATACAAATTAGATTTATTTCAAATGTTATTTTAAGTGATCGTTTCATTTAATTTAGTATATTCCCTGTTGTTGTTGTTATTATTATTATTAATTATTGTTAGTATTAATTATTAGTATTATTATTAATTGTATTTTTAATTAATAAGTTTATTGTCATTATTGAGTGTAATTAGTTACCACTGCCACCGGGTATATACCCACTGCAGTGTGAATTAATACATACAATGTAAATTTGGGAATTGTTCCTCGCGCACCAAACATAAGTCCAATGACATTCCAATCTTGAATATTATATTTATAACTAAGATCATCACAGCATGGAAGATTAATAGCTCGTTTCTCTTCATGTACCTGCTTTGGTTGATTTTCATTAATTTCGAACCTTACAGTGGGGTCAAGAATGAGACCAGTTTTTTAAACAGACTATCGGAATTTCATATTATTTTTAGTTAGTTATTGAACGACGCTGTATCAACTACTAAGTTATTTAGCGTCGATGAGATTGGTGATAGTGAGATGGTATTTGGCGACATGAGGCCGAGGGTTCGCCACAGATTACCTGATATTCGTCTTACGGTTGGAGAAAAATTCGGAAAAAACTCAAGCAGGTAATTAGCCCAACCTGGAATCGAACCCTCTCCCGAGCGCAACCCCTGATCGACGGGAAGTACCTTAGTCGACTGACATACGCCGGCGGCTGGGATTTTATATTAATTCTAAGCAAATGTAGGGGAGAGTTGGGTAGTATCGGACATCGGGTAATATCGGACAATGAGTTTCTTTCATCTTCCACCAGATGATAGTACCTGAATGACATGGTTACGTTTCTGTGATGTCGCATACAGAAATGTAACCATGTCATTCAGGTACTACCATCTGTTGGTAGATGAAAGAAACGCACTGTCCGATATTACCCGATGTCCGATATTACCCAATTCTCCCCTAATGGAAAATTATGGTGGAACTCATATACTGAAATGAACCTAGCTAGAATTAATGGGTACCAGTAAATATTATTTTAATCGAAGAAATAAATTGAAGTTTCGGATTACTTGAAATTCACTTCAATACTAGTATAAATGTGTTATACAATGGGCTGAAATATATAAAGTGTAGGTAATGTAGCCATATGCATAGCTTATTTTCTGAGGACAAGAGAGATTACCAACCCCTGACCGAAATTACAGAGCTGAGATTGATATTCGAGGTTTTTATCGGCTAGCATATTACGGCAACCCTAAAGGCGAAAGCGAGTGATTTGAATGGAAAGCCTGCGCCTGAACGTGATCTGCGATTCAGTTGGTTTCTGCCATTGAACTTACATTACTTATACTTCGTGCGAGACAAATTGAATGATCTTAAGAGACTTGAAAAGCTACAGTATGGTCTCAAATCTGTTTCTCTTCTCTGCAGAATCATTCCTTTACAATAATATTTGTACAGACAAGAGTAGAGTGATTAGCAACGCTTGTCACTGGATCCAACATTCTTGGGTTCAAAACCGTCTGGGAAATATAGGCAGAGTCTTACGACTTCTTTATGAAGAAATAGGAAGATGGTGGAGTTCTTATCGACATAAAATAACTGTCAACCAATGAGAAACTTCCACAGAGGAAAATACAAGGCATTTCGTGCTGACATAAAATTAAACTTTGCTGCTTATCATCCTTAACTATTAAATATTCATCCGATGTAATGCATTTCTTCTTAAGACATGAAACACAGAAGTAGCATTCCGAAATTTAAGAAAGTCTTAATTAGTATAAGGCAAATATGGCTAATTTCCTAACGAATTTAATTTCGTGATATTTTTATTTAAAATTTTCACGACATTATACCAGAGACAAATGTAATTCTGCGCTAAACTGGAGAATTACCACAGCAGCTTTGAACCGTGCCGTTACGGTTACGATCAAATTTAACTAAATACACAATGTCGCCAACATAAGAACATGATGTTGGTCTGTGGTGTCGTCAGAAGGAGAAATTTGTTTTCTCTCTCTTTCTCTCTCTCTCTACGTCCTTCGTTCTGAACATTACTGAGAGATGGCACCACTATTACTCTCACATATTTCAATGTTTTCCCTGGACAATTTCTACATAGAAAATTAAGACAGATCTTACAAGCGATCTCCAATTATTGAGCGTATGGTCATCAAAATTGTGTGTTCATTTTATCTCCAACTAAAATCTCTCTCTCATTTTCTTTTGTTTCACCACGGCCGAATGGATTTATCTCTTCGGTATTGATGTTTCTAGTCGGTCATGACAGTTTTTGTTTCGTAATATTGATAAACGATAATATAATTAAAGCGGTAAATAATTTCATAGCCCTTAAAAGTTTTTTTCGTAAAAGACGAGGTATTTTTTCTAGGGCACAAATAAGACGGCAACGCGGTCATAATTACGTACTTAACGCTTTGGCGAACATTAACCGGAAATTTACTTTTCTTCATTTGAATGATATTCCCTGAAACACATCTTTTTCCGCCTTTCTTTCATAAACTTTGCACTTGACTAATGGAGTGATTTATTTAAGAATATAGTCGCTAATTTTACTACCACCATTTCGATTGTGTTTTGTTTGACACGGCTCGGTACGGCCCGGTGACTAGTGGCCAGCGAGTAACGTCGATTATCGACATTGCCCGTGCGTATTATCCAGTTGTTCCTAATTCTGTTAGTATAGTATACATGGCAGAAGGTTTATTATAACACAGATTTTGTTCACTGCGCTATTGCAGTGACACGAGTGTTTTTTTGGAAATTATTTGAAGTGTGAGATCTATAGCTTTGAATTTGTGAGTGAATACACTATCCGATTTTCTTTCTTAAAAGAAGAGAAAATAAGAGTCTTTTTTTTGTTGTGTTTTGAGGTCCAAATTGTTTTCAATGGTAAGTAATGACATTGTATAGGGTAAAGGTTAGTAATATTGTGGTATGAGTAGGCCTAATATTGTGATAGTTATTTTTGAGTATTTATTACAATTTTACCGAGCGAGAGGAATATCGTTTTTAGCGTCAACGTATTAAGTGAATGTCTGTGGACAAGTTGCTGCACAAAACCGGTCCTTTTCTGGCTCAATAAATTTGTAATAAATTCTCATTAAAGAACTATCACAATATTACCAACCTTTACTCTACTTCTTGATGAAAAATATATGCCTATCACTGCACTGACTGTGTAACAGAACCTTATCTTGGGAGGTTATTTTCTTAGACATTTTCTCATTTCATGAGGCTATTTTTTTCTCCTCAAATTTGTTCTATTGTATAATAACATTCTACGGTGGAAGAAATATGACATGCATGAAACGTAAAATATTTGTATGTGTATTCATAGCATCTCTCATAAATTATGTCGTACATATTGCAGATAGCAGATAATAGCAAGGTCAAAATTTGAAAAGGTATACAACGTAACTGACATGAAAGAGGCAATTGAATGTATCTAAAACAAAGGAAAACTACAGTAGTCAAAGCTAGTATTTTTCTTAGAAATTTCGACGAGGATCAGGAAGGGATCAAAGCAGCAATGAGAATGACATTTTCAGTCCCTCAAATGAGTTGAAAGAGGTAGAAAATGAAACAGCATCGTCTTCAGGAGCCAAACAAAGAAGTTCTGTGCTTAAAGAAAAGACGAATGATGAGCCTAACGATTTTTGTGCGGATCTTGCTCATGAAATTTCGAAGACAACAAATATGGTGAGAGATGGATTCAGTGTGTAAGTTGTGACCAATGGTTTCACGATACATATCAATACCTTTCAAAATACAGAAAGAACTACAATTGTTTGGGTTGTAGATATGAATCTGATTGAGGAATTTAAAATGACTGAATATGCCCAAATATTTTTAATTTAAGGACTATCACGAAATTACCCTTGCACTATCACGAAATTATACCAGTCCTTCTAGAGTGACAATTTGTTTTGTTTATTTATGCTCGACCATGCCGAAATGTAGTAATTATACACCTGGTAGCAGCCCTTTAATGGACCTCATTAAAGTACACCTATTCATTAAAGTTCAGGTGATCCACCAATCAGAAACCACCATTGTAGCAATATGAAAGCGCAAGTATCGAATATTCTCGGATATGCAATCGAAAGACAACTAGCGAAACGTCACGGAGGCTGGAAATCCAATACTGTCGCAGAAGGTTATGTTCTGTTACTATAATAATTAGCGTTAATTGTAAGTAATATTCAAATAAGTTCAATTTGTCATCTCGTTTTTCAATGTCTAAATCAATTTCAATCTTTATTTTACTCTCTAGATTATATCAAGGTCAATGACATTTGTTTGTCGAAAAAAATCAATACTTTCGCGTCTGCGCACATCTCACAATTTACGAGATATTGCACAAGGTCACTTCCGCTCCCCAGTCAGATAAGAATAACATGAATACTTATGAATAATTTCAAGTTAGAAATATGGTCGAGCATAAAAAGTCGTATGAAACTTGCCTATAATGGTAATTAAGACGCTCGTATGAAAATTATGAAACTCGCTTGCGCTCGTTTCAGAAACATACTCGCGTCTTAATTACTATCATGATAGGCTCGTTGCATAATGTACTATTGTATTGCTTGTTCGTAATTATTGTATAAAATTATTTGAGGTAAAAATGCAAACATGTAACTTCCTGAAAACTAATAATGTACATACATTAAAAACATTAATTTCTTTTTAAATCTTAACCTTATTTTTGCACCAAAATTTTAGTATCACGAAATTAGCCAAGTTTGCCCTAATTTTAGACTTGTTTGACATCTCAAAGCCGCAGTATTGATGTAAGAGCCATGGAATACATTGCATGAAAATAAATTGCTTTTTCAAAAACACGAGACTTGCAAAACCACTTTTCCAGACAAAGCGTTATAAGCAGAACAAAACATTAATTAATTTAATGTAGATTGTGCTTATCATTTGTATAAGCTTGACATTTTACTTCTTTTACATTCTGTGTCCAGCGAATGGCGCGATGGCATTAGAATGGTTGGAAATGTTGCTGCAGTGCGTGCAGTGCCGGGAAGATCTCAGGACAACCACAACGAGGTTGAAACTCTTGCACACATCCTGGGATCCTGTCCTCACGGCGAAGCTCTGCGAAACGCTAGACATCACCAAGTACAATAAATTATAGCCACTGCCCTTAAAGATGCCGAATACAACACCTTTGAAGAAGTACATGGTCTCTCCGTCATTGGCAGTACACGGCGCATAGATATAATAGCTTTCAAGGAATCTACAAGGTCTGGATACATAATTGATCCCACTGTACGTTTCGAAACGAATGAGGAACAGCCAGCAGAAGTGGATAAGGAAAAAAAGAATATCTACAATCCTACGATTCTCTATTACCTCAAAAAGTACCAGCTAGAAGAGCTTGAAGTAATCGGGCTTCAGGTTGGAGCAAGAAGTATCGCTACTCTCTTCATGAAAGATGTGTTCAAGAGGCTTGGACTACCTACATCTATTATTCCGATTGTAACTTTAGCTCATTGAAAGGATCAATTGTTCTCCTGAAGCATCACCTATATTCGAAATGAAACCAAGTTCATTAGCATTCTTTACTTTTTTGTAACACTTGCCTCTCTAAAATTAGGTATATTTCCACCAATCACAAAATGTATTTGCAGCTATGTACTTGTAGGAGTTTCATTGTCAAAACAAAATTAATGGTTCACTGAACTTGCAAACATTTATATGGTTAAGTACTCTTTGTCCCTTGTGGCAGCTCACGAATAGTGAGAAGATTTCTAAATTAAATTAAGAGTTTCGTCTCTGTTACGTGAGTTTTATTTCATGAAATTCCTGCAGATATACATTCGTACTGAAATTTAATTACTGAAAATAATGTATTGCTAACAAATTGTGCACATCACCGGAGCGGAAAAGTTCTCTCAAGTAAATTAAAACTCTCCCCAGCTTTCAACAATTTGAAAACTAGACCTGTCAAATTTATTGAAATGACGATAACAAAAAAATTATACAATATTCATGGGTGGGACAAAATATAAGCGAGCAATATATGGACATTTCTACGAAGTAAAAATGCATATTCTAATGCATAGCAAATCGTTCTCCCCAGAGTGCTGGATGAGAAATTACGTTTCCATCATTTAAATTTCGATTGTTATTCTAGAGTTGCTATAGTAAATAACTGAGGCCGATGAATGTGATACTTCCTATTTCACTCCAGGTATTGTGATTTAATTTCCTCAAAGGATGAAATTTTTATATCCATCCTACGCAATGTACGAAACAAATCAGTTGTCTTAAATATGTACATTTATGACGTGTAGTAATCACGATCGTTTTACATTTATGATGAACACCTATAATAATCACGAACACTCATTCTGTCTGCGGCTCAAGAACTATACCGCTGGTATACCATCCTGGCGGCTTGAGATCGATCCTCGGCTCGGTCGTAATGGAATAATTTCTGAAGCAAGGCAGGTGTTCCTAAGGTTTCTATCAGAGTGCTGCACTGGAGTTAAATCGCTCGCTTGAACTCGGTCGAGTGTCGCACCTTCGAGTGTGATACGATCGGTCGTGATACGCTCGTAGTAAATAGAAGCACAGTACAAGGTCATCTCACCGACATGTCTTATCTTGTATGGAAGGGGACAGATAAGATACACATATGTTTTGCTCACACGGTAAAAATAAGGCTTTATTTTCTGCGTTTATGACAAACGTTTAATGGAACAGTCAATGGAACGTACCATAACAGGAACAAGAAGTTATAAATAAAATAGTATGAAAAACTTCGATATACAGTTATTATTGCTAATTAATAATTATTCAATATTTGATTTACCACATATATAATGTGATAGGTCCATACATAGTGTTCTGCCTATATACTGCGACAATGTAGAAACATTCTACAAAATATTATTGATATACAGTAGATTAATAGCCTAACAACATTAGTACAGAGATAACGTCACAGAAAATATAATAAAACGAATAATCATGCTGCACAACTGTTAGAGACGCAAAGATTGATACACTAATTATAGAGATGATGATGATTATTATTATTATTATTATTATTATTATTATTATTATTATTATTATTATTATTACTAGAAAGCTTGATACAGTTCTTGCATTATCGTGATTGTGTTCTCCGTTTATAATAATTACATTTACATCCAATAACATCTATCAGATGTGGAAAAAATAAAAGAACTCCTGTGTGGGAGGAAAAAAAACATTTACCTACAACATTTATATTTTGAAGCAAGTTGTACTAAGGAGAGGTTAGTTAAACACTGCAAAGTTTTGAAATGATACACATCTACGATGTTACTACACAGTTCATCACTGTAACAAGAACAAATGTCTAACGCTCGGCTTATACCGTTCGAGGATTTATCGCTCGTGACAATTTTACCCATCATGCATGTGCGCTACCTATCGGATTATGCTATGAACTACTTGGCGCTCGAGCGAAAACGTCCGATGCAGAATTCTGGTTTCTATATAGGTACTTCCATTTGCTTCTATCATTCCATCAACACTCTTCATCTTTCCCTCGTTCAAATAGATAAAATTAGGCTGGGATGAAGTATTGTAGATAGAACGGCTTTTCTGGGAAGTTTTGGAGCTACGGGCTCTGTGAGGCTTACTGGATACCGTTCTGAGGATGAGATTCTACTCTGTCGGTGCTAATGCAGCACACCTGTTAGCATCGGATTCACGAATGCCTCCGAAATCACCTGTCGGTCTTGGACAATAACCGTCAGTAATTTAATTAATTTCAGGGGTATATTCTTTGAGATGTTAAAAAAAATGTAATTTTGCTGGTTTTTGCTTCTTTTGGAGACAAAAATACATTTATATATGACATGGGACTGAAGCCGGATGGTCTATGGCGACTCCTCGGCATCAAACCCTTTGATTTGATTACCTGGTTGGGTTTTTCGAGGTTTTCCCCAACCCAAAAGGCAAATGCCGGGTAATATTTTGGAGAATCCTCGGACCTCACCTCATCTCACTACATCTCGCCAAAATATTGTAAAAAAATTGCACGAAATTGTAAAAATTGTAGAAAATTACTAAATTTTAAAACTGTAAAAATTTGTAAAAATTGTAAGTGTAATATTGTAAAATTGTTCCACATCTTAAAGCTTCATTGCTCATATAAGATCTATGGAATAAAATAAGTGAATGAATGAATGAATGAATGAATGAATGAATGAATGAATGAATGAATGAATGAATGAATGAATGAATGAATGAATGAATGAATGAATGAATGAATGAATGAATGAATGAATGAATGAATGAATGAATGAATGAAACATTTCATAGCGTGTTTTGGGAAAGCCATTGTTTGAATTCTCAATATCCTCAGCCAATAAAAGGGTTTTGTACTATGGTAATTAATTACCTGAAATAATTTTAGATTTGTTCTTTAAATGTGCAGAAATTTGATCCCAACAAATGTAACCATTCGTTCTGCAAAGGAATTTGTCAACGTTACATTCGTTCGCATCTAATTTCTGCACATTTGAAGAACGAAACTGAAATTCTTAACAATCAGAGTTATGCAATTTAATACTTAATATAGATGTAGGAGGTTTGTTACATTTTTCAGATAATCAGAATGGAATGATTATGGTTTTGTTTTCGTTGATAGAAAGATAATTTATGTCAAACCAGTTTTTTTTATTAATTGAAGTCCATTATTTGAATTATTATATGTATCATACTTACTTACTTACTTAGTTACTTACTGGCTTTTCAGGAACCCACAGGTTCATTGCCGCCCTCACATAAGCCAGTCATCGGTCCCTATACTGAGCAAGATTAATCCAGTCTCTATCATCATATCCCACCTCCCTCAAATCCATTTTACCATTATCTTCCCATCTACGTCTCGTCCCAAAGGTCTTTTCCCCTCCGGCATCCCAACTAACACTCTGGATTCGCCCATACGTGCTACATGTCATGCCCATCTTAAATGTTTGGATTTAATATTCCTAATTATATCAGGTGAAGAATACAATGCATGCAGCTCTGCGTTGTGTAACTTTCTCCATTCTCCTGTAACTTCATCCCTCTTAGCCCCAAATATTTTCCTAACAACCTTATTCTCAAACACCCTTAATCTCTGTTCGTCTCTACAGAACAACCGGTAATATAACTGTTTTATAAATTCTAACTTTCAGATTTTTTGATAGACTAGATGACAAAAGTTTCTCAACCGAATAATAACAGGCATTATATGTATCATACCAGGTTGTTCTACCAAAAAGTAAAACAGTGTGATCTGCATAAGAATAATGAACACCATTGTCTTATAAAGTGTTAGTTGGGAGGCGGGAGGTAAAAAGACATTTGGGGAGACTCAGACGTAGATGGGAGAGTAATATTTAAAATGAGTTTCAGGGAGATGGGATATGATTCTAAGAACTGGATAATAATAATAATAATAATAATAATAATAATAATAATAATAATAATAATAATAATAGTCCACACCTGTGGAGTAAGGGCTAGCGCATCTGGCCGCGAAACCAGGTGGCCCGGGTTCGATTCCCGGTCGGGGCAAGTTATCTGGTTGAGGTTTTTCCGGGGTTTTCCCTCAACCCAATATGAGCAAATGCTGGGTAACTTTCGGTGCTGGACCCCGTATTCATTTCACCGGCATCATCACCTTCATCTCATTCAGACGCTAAATAACCTAAGCTGTCGATAAAGCGTCATAAATAACCTACTAAAAATAATAATAATAATAATAATAATAATAATAATAATAATAATAATAATAATAATAATAATAATCGTAGAAATTTAATGTTTCTCATTTTTGGTGTTCAGTAGATGTAAAGAGAACTTGCTCCTATTTCACATTCATATTTATCTGCAATAAAATTGTAGTGTTGAAAGCTAATCTCAAACAAATATACGTCAAAGCTAAAATAAATATTCAATTTCTTCAAATTTTATAGTTGTTGCTTTTAAAAATATCGTACGTTAAAATTTCAAGTTCATAACCAAATATTGAAAAATGTTGGACCTATTTATTTATACTATCTTGAGATATGCATTTCAGAGCGACAGAGAGTATGGCTGAAAATAGGATTTCTCCATTGCCCATTTTAAATTCTTGTGATAATAACAACAAATTATTAAAACGAAATACAAGGTGATTCACGAGGAAAGGTAAAAAATTTGGATGTGAATTCTGAAGTAATTCTGAGTCAAAAAGTTCATATGAATATAGGTCCGTTTTCGAACGGTTACGGAGATATGGCTCGTCGCTCGGTAGAGTTGCAAGTGGCTGTCTTTATGCCGCATCCAAAATACGGTCGATTAGCGTCTCTCTTGTTTCTCCGTTTCTTTGCTATACCAAGTCTTTCAACCAACCCCATAGACAGTAAATACTCTTCGATATGGTACCCTTCTGTTCGGAAAGCGTCGTTCATATTCAGCGACGGCACACAAGGAACTTCCATCGCACAAACCATAAACATACACAATATCGGCGTATTCTGCAGTCGAAAATTTATAAGGCATCTTGAAAAACATAACTTAACACTTCCGATAACTGTACCTGTATAACTACTGTAGGCTACTGTAGGTAGCTGACTGAACTGCTGTGAAGTGATACGTGATAGCGTATTTGTTGTGACATTTGTAATGCCCCACCACCCGGTTTGTTTCTCTTCTCTTATCTACATCGTTCACAATGCAGATACCGATGTTACGTCATTCATCGGTGAACTTGTCTCACGTCAGCAGCATATGGTAATGTCTGATTCACATTGGGACGACACGTTTCACAAAAAAATGCATCTAGCTCCGCCATCGTTCGAAAACGGACCTATGTTCATATGAACTTCTTCACCCAAAATGGTCTAAGATATCGTATCCTAAATTTTTTACCTTTCCTCGTGAATCACCCTGTATATTTCCCTTCCATGTGCATGTAATAAAGTTAAGTTACCTATTGTTTACGTTTTTTGTAGTTAAGTTAAAGTTTTTGCTCAAATTAATGAAGACGAAGCGAAACTTAACCCTATTTAAAATGAAACTTTCCCACAAAAAGTTGAGAACATTCACATTACAACGTCAGTTTAATTGCTGAGGTGTTAGACATTGAAATATTACAATACGACAAAAAGAAAAAAAAACATGTAGAAGCAGCTGGAAGCTGGTCATTGTACGCATTGCATTTCTCGCCTTCGTGATTTTGTAATTCCGTGTTACGTGACTACGGCCGTGTGACGATCATACAAACTTTTTGCAGCGATTGTCAAAAAAGTTTTTTCTGACCATTTGAATTTTCTTCCAAATATATTGTACCGCACTACAACATCAGCTGCTTATTAATGTGTAGTAATGTTGACCTAAGACTTAAAGTAAACACACAAAAAGTTACATGGGAATTTACAGTGTGAGCATCAACTAAAGAATATCGATACAGTGTTCAAAAACAAACTCATTAAGCATTTACTTACTGGGTAGAGTAGGTTTAATTTTACTTAAGTAAAAAAAAAAATTTTCTTTGTTCTTAACTTCTACAATAAACTGCCTAGCCTTTATTAATTAGTTAATCTTGTATTACTTTGATTTTTATTGTATTTGTAAATTTAACATTAATTGTAATTATAATTGTAATTGTATTCTTAATAATGTAATTGTAATCGTTGGTAGAGGGAAAGAGAAAGCCCGATGGACTTATCTCTACCAGGTTAAATAAATAAATGAATAAAAAATTAAAAAACAAATAAATAAATAAAAATAAATAAATAAATAAGTAAATAAATAAATAAAAAGTAAATAAGTAAATAGATACATAAATAAATAAATGAATAAAAATATAAATAAATACATAAGTAAATAAATAAAATATAAATAAATAAATAAATATGTAAATAAACAAATAAATAAGTAAATAAAAAAAGTAAATAAATAAATAAATAAATACATCAATAAATAAATAAAAATACAAATAAATAAATAAGTAAATAAGTAAACAAACAAATAAATAAATAAATAAATACATAAATAAGTAAAAATACAAATAAATAAATAAGTAAATAATAAACAAATAAACAGGTAAATAACTAAATAAAGAAGTATTGAAATAATTAAATAATAAATAAGCAAACAAACAAATATAAGTAAATGAGTAAATAAGTAAATAAATAATAAATACATAAATAAATAAATAAATAAAAGAATAAATAAATAAATAAGTAAGTATATAAATAAAAATATAAATAAATAAATAAATAAGTAAATAAATAAATAAGTAAATAAATAAATACATAAATAAATAAATAAAAATATAAATAACTAAATAAATAAGTAAACAAATAAATACATAAGTAAATAAAAATATGAATAAGTAAATAAATAAGTAAATAACTAAATGAATAAGTAATGAAATAATTAAATAATAAATAGATAAATAAGCAAGCCAACAAATATAAATAAATAAATAAATAAATAAATAAAAATAAATAAGTAATTAAATAATTAATGAATAGATAAATAAGCAAACAAACAATAAATAAAAAAATTAAATAAATAAATAAATGAATAAAAATAAATAAATAAATGAATAAATAAATAAATAAATAATTCCGTTCCCAACATTCTTAATTAATCAGTAATATCCGTGGCGCCACATTTAATCTCACAAACTTTGTCTCGAATCGTGTCTTGGTTCTTTTAGGGATTAGTTAGGTCTAGGTTTCTAATTCCGGACAAATTAATTTCCCGGGCATGCAAGCACGTTTTCATTAATACACTTGTTTCGAAATTGCTTACGAGTGAGTGCGGACTCGTGAGCTTGTGTATTTTATGACCACGTCCTTGTACCGGGATGCTCTGCCAATATATTGAAGGTACTGGAGACGACATTACGTAATATAGAGCGACTGTGGCGAGACCCGACCTCCCTCGGGCTACAATGGATTTATTGGCTGCTTTGGAGTTTGAGGTCTCCAGCAAATTTAGCGCAAGAGTCAAGGTGAATTTCCCTTCTGCTGGTCAAGGTTCCTATTATCGTCACTTGCTACTGCATGAAAAGATACATCAGAATAGCGCGGCTTGGCAACACACAAAGCTCTCAAGCACTTGATGTTAGGAAACAAGAGAATGCTGCTTTTAGGTTGGTGGATGAAGTACTGAATTGTTTAAATTCGAAATTACATATTTCTGAGAGATTATTTGTTATTTACAGTATACATCAGGCATGTCAATTGATGTCCACAGGAGCAAGCGCGCGCATTAGAACTCAGGAGAGACAGCGCTTTACAGAGGAAAGGAAAGAGACAGACGAAAGAGGTGGTATATGCCGCTTGGTCGAGCTATATTCAGGGATGGCCAGCACTGATTCAACAGATAAAGGGAAGAGAACTTATTAAAACTGTATCCATGTTAATTTTTACATTTGCCTGAGAAGGATAAGTGCATTATAAGAATGTAAGTTTTAATTTTAATGCTCATTTTTTACAAGTTTGATTTTTTTATTCAAAAGAAATATTTTCTCAACTTTTCGTATAGAAAAGTGAAATTTTTAGGTATAGGCCTATTTATTTAGTAACCTTACAGAATGTTTTAGTAAATCTAATATTCCGTATATACGTATTACTGAAGATAGTGTATTGAAAATTTTGTAAATATTGGCATGGAAATTGTTTGTAAGGAAATGAATTAACAAAGCAACTACTGTTACACCATAAGCAAAAGACACGTGCCCATGTGCTGTAAAAATGTCAGCTCTATAGCTTCAGCAGATTTCGAGAAAATAATTTAATATTCTGATGATAGGAAGTTGCTCACAAATATCACCTTAAAAGCATAATGCGATAAGAGTTTTGTTATGTAATATTAGTTACACTTAAAACAGATACAGTACCTAGGTAACTTTGCTTTGTACTGTAATATTGTTTTGATTAGTTTATTGATTACTTTTGTAAGGCTAAAGATACCATCAATATCAATTTCAACTTATCATGTCATACTCAATCTCTTTCTTTGGAATATCACTTTCTTTATGAATGATGTGTTTCATCCACTTAATACAGTATAATATTATACTACTATGGAATTTAAGTGAATATTTCTTCTTAACTCTCTATTACGTTATTAAGATTTAAAACATAATTGTAATATTAAGAAATCAGTGTTAGTACTTTTGTTTTACAGACAATATAGATAATATTAAACAGAAAGAAGTCATATAAAAATAACGACATAAAATTTCACGTTCCGTTTGAAGTTTGTGCACCACTGTTTTCTTAATCCAACAGGCTGCTTATTCATATACACAACCCTTCCTCTTTCCATACTTAGCGCTTGCTGCCCGCGGACGACGTCGTCAGAAAAATGCGCTTGCTTTGACATCACTGGTGTACAGTGTATTGATAAACTAAAATTAAGGTTTTATGGTGTTAGAGATGAGAACTTGGGTTGGTTTACATCCTACTCATCAAATTTAAATTAAATTATGTTTTATTTAACGACGCTCGCCACTGCTGACGTAATATCCGCGTCGCTGGTGTGTCGGAATTTTCTCCCGAAGGAGTTCTTTCACATGCCGGTAAATCTGCTGGCACACTTAAATGCTATCGACTTGGGCCGGGATCGAACCCGCAACCTCGGGCACAGAAGGCCAGCGCTGTACCGTCTACCCCACCCAGGGCGACTCCTAGTCATCAAATGGAAAATAAAAAGTGGAAATAAATATACAAACTACAAAGATATTCACTCAGAATTTAGAAATATGAACTTGGAGATTCCCGGGGATCAGTTTCAAACTTTAATTTTCTAATAGGGACATCTTATGCGAAGTTTTACCGCTAGATGGCAGGAGCGTTTCATGCGGCGCAACATGTTGTAGGGCTATGTTATGTCATATGCTACAGCTGATTACGTTTTCCCGCTTGTTGGTTTTCTGTGCGTGTCAAAATTATATTTACAGTTATTTTGTATAACCTGGTATAATTTAATATAATTCAATATTTTCTTACCTCATAATTTAATTTAATTTACAATAAATAATAACGTAAACCTGCATAATATTGAGCGATTCCCCGAGATGGGTGGGGAAATCTGCAGTATGCAGAATATAGATACGAGTAAATTGAATGTTCATGAACCTAAACGAGAACTTTGAGAACGATATGCACGAATAAAAAAATAGGAACTATGTCGAAGGTGAATATTGCCCTCTTTAATCATTAGTATTTAAGAACTGTACGCTAAAAACAGGATATGGAGCCACCAATTTTTTTTTATAGGGAATAGACTATCGAGATTGAATTCCTTGTATTTTTTCTGTAGTTGCAGAAAGATCAAATGCAATTTTTAATAGGATGATATAATATGATCGCAATAGTATCACGATTATTACTGCGTTTTGTAGGTTAAGGACGTGCAATTTTGAATGCTGTGTGGGATGATTTTGAAAATTTGAATTTAAAACATGGTTTTAATAATTAGGGTACAGTACATTAAAACATTATTCACGAAATGGATTTCACTACTGATCGTCCTGGATAATAAACATCCCAGTTTATCGAGAGTTTACTCCAGACGTAAACATCGGAGACTCCTACAACTACTGCATATAATCTAAGTTAACATAGCTCGCTGTCGAGGTTGCATATGTTTTTATTAATTTTTCTTTTTCCTCTTCCAAAATGAAACTATATTCAAAATTCCTTACTTGAAGTAGTAACTTTTATTCAATAGCTATCACTTTCGAGGCCCAATTTAATTACTTAAATTTTTTTTAAGGTTTAAAGCATATATTCAGAATATTTCGGGACCTGATTGAAGACAAAAAGCTTTCCCTGATGTTTACATATAGGAACATAGAAAAATTTGCCATTTTTAGTTGTTTTTAAGAGTATTTAATATAGTAATATACTATGTACATCCTCAATGTTTATATACCGAAAAACAAATGCATAAACAAAGCGCATCCCTCAAATAACACGTACGCTATTTGTTGGTGCTAGTTCAGGATATCCCTATTAACTGTGCATTTAATCACAAAACGTAATATAAATTTTCTATTCATTTAAGTATACCCTGTCATTCTTTTCAATCTGCAAGGTTATTTCACTTCCACCGTGTATATATAATTTGTTTAATTGAAGTTGTGTTTACACTCTAAGAAGCGCATGAGTCCCTCCAAAAGAGGCTAAAGATATAGGCCTACTGTAGAGTAAGATAAGAATTGACAACATATTTTGGGCAGAATAATCAGATCATGTTTTTATAAACTTCCAACAGTAAAGTGGTTGAAAATATTACAGCTTCCTTACTCATCCTTCCTGAAAATGCATTCAAAACTTATGTAGGCTATAGGCTACAAACACTCACTTTCAAGTTTGACTACGTTTAAGTCTTCGTAGTACAAAGAATGTGGTTAAACTTTTAACGTAATTTGTGAAACTGTTTATTTTGGTCCACACCATGATATTAATAAATGTCTACTTTTAATTAACTTAGATGGAGATACCTTGCGTACGGCACGAGTCATGAAGTTTTAGGGATGTGTCTAGATGTAGATATTCCCTACTTTCATTAACCTGGAACGCAAGAGGTGATAAAAGGGTCAGCACAGAATTCTTACAATGTCTCCTTGGAAAAGAATCATGGTGACTCACTTTACTGCAAACTGTGTGGACTCCAGGGTCATTCAGGGAAAACAGTAAAAATCCTCAACTCCGACCGGAATTGAACTATTGGTTTTTCAGTTCATAGCTACCCACCCCATAATCTGAGTTAACTTGGCGTCTTATAGGAAAGGAATCGTATATAATATAAGCTACGAGATCTAGTCTTTTGAAAAGCATTTTACTAGGAATACGTGGCTTTGAGAAGCAAGCGAAATTACATTCCTTAGAAGCTGAAACTTTAACATCATATAAGCCTAAATAATAAAGCCTATGTGACTCCCAATTTACGATCTTTGTTTTGATTTTTAAAAAGGTAGCAATAAGACATGACAATTCTAGACATCAAAATGTATGTACACAGGATTAATATGGAAACTGTTACCTTCAAGTATGTCAGAACATGTTAGCCACACATAAAATATACATAAATAAATATGACAATAAAATGGCAATCATCTTACCACATCAGTGCATGAAGTCCGTAATAACAGATGTCTTCTTCATATTTTTGAGATGGAAAATCTTACCTGTAACAAAAAGAAAATAATAATATTACGATTTATACAAAAAATATACATATACTAGTGGCTTGTGCAGAAATACTGCAAACTAAGTTCATTAGACGTTCAAATAAAAATTTTTCAGATTTATTTTCAATGAAAAATACCAGACATTTTGAAAGTTATTTGCTTCCATAATAATGAAACATACTCCCTCTGAATGGTTTTTATGCCAAATACTTTTTCTTGAACCTATGTATCCTATGTATCTTGAATTTCAACGCGAAAACCCAAGTAACAATATCAGAATGATAAGTGGGTTTTTCATGTGGGAGTAAAGCAATAGCTATTTCAGGTCGTTGTGGATTGTAAAAGTCAGGTTTGCTATGCTTTCGAACAATAGACATAGCATTTTGGTATAGCTGCTGCATGTAGGGCTTGAAATGTAGGAGGTAAAATCATTTTATCCTTTTAAGATCTTGCTGAAATGATCGAGAGACTACAAAATTTTGTAGGCCTCTTATTTTATCAGTCAGTGATACCTTTTGGTCTTTCCTTAGGAACTCTAATTTTTACGCTCTCTCGAGCCAATACCGACGAGAATGACGCATATAAGTATCTACACCACACCGCTATTAAGTATATGAAAAGGACCCAACCCCACTTGATTAATAACCTTAAAAATATGTGATTTTTAATGACAACATTATTATCTTACGTAAGTTTTGTAGTTTATATATATATATATATATTATATATATAAAATAGCCGCCACTCAGTAAATTACAGAAATGAAGATCTAATTTAACACATTCTCTATATCTACTTATATAACCCCAAGTCCACACCTGTGGAGTAACGGTTAGCGCGTCTAGCCGCGAAACCAGGTGGCCCGGGTTCGATTTCCGCTCTGGACAAGTTACCTGGTTGAGGTTTTTCCGGAGTTTTCCCTTAACCGAATATGAGCAAATGTTGGGTATTTTTCGGTGTTGGACCCCGGACTCATTTCACCGGCATTATTACCTCCATCTCATTCAGACGCTAAATAACCTAAGATGTTGATAAAGCGTCGTAAAATAACCTACTAAAATAAAAAAAATAAATATAACCCCAAAACATTTCCCTTTCATATAATCAGTATACCATTAATATGTATAATTAATGAAAAATAGTCACATCATGGCATTAACTGTAATGAAATTTCATTTCTAATGGTAATAATGTCATCAAACCACCTCAAGTTTTGTAGATTTCAATATTCAATACACAGCTGTAGTCAGAAAATTACACACCGCAGAATCAGACCTGTAAACTACATATAGTAAGTCTTGAAGTTTTTAATAACCAATTGAATTTTAACTCCAAATATGTCAGCAATCCTGCAGGTCATGGCCTTCGTGTAATAGCTATTGTTTATTGTAGTGTGTGTTTTGTTTTATTCTGAAATCACGGCCGTGCTGAAATGCAATTAGTTCTCAAAACTGAAGAAAGATGGATTTTGGAAAATAGGAAAATAATGTAGAAAAATTAATAGTATTTTACTGAAGACTACTATTTTTCTGAAAAACATTGGGTTCCAAGCTTCAAAATGAGAGGCCATTTATTAAAATCCGTTCAGCCGTTTTCCCGTAACTTCCATCACCAGTTCAAATTATATATATATATATTACTAGGTTCAAAAAGTTCCCGGAATTTTACTACCATTTTTCGTATTAATATATAACAAGGTATATTATACATTTGTTTTGTTGGTAACATTCATGATGTCATTTCCTTAAAGTTTGTTGATAATGGCGATTGTTGGTTTTGAGTTGTAGGCAATTGTTTATCATTATGTTTTGTTTGTTCGTCGCATTTGGAATTATGTCCACAGAGCAACGTACAAACATCAAGTTCTGTGTTTTGTTACACAAAACTCCTGCAGAGACATTAAGATTGTTGGAAGAAGCATATGGCGAAGCAGCAATGAAAAAAACTGAAGTGTATGCCTGGCATAAACGCTTTTCTGGTGGCCGCGATAGCATCAAAGATGACGTACGCAGCGGCCGACCAACAACTGTAACAAATGAAGCAATCGCTCAGCGTGTGCGTAACATAACTGCTTTGGATCACCCACCATACTCTCCTGATCTCTCACCACCTGATTACTTTCTGTTTCCCCGTCTGAAAAGTCATCTGAAAGGACGGAGATTCAATGCTGAAGAGGTTATCGCAAACGCGACGAGAGCACTAAGACGGGTTTCACGAAATGGCTTCCAGGCCTGTTTCAGGAACTCTACACGCGTTGGCAAAAGTGTGTTGTTGCGGAAGGCAACTATTTTGAAGGGAATGCTGTAGAATAGTGTTTAAGGTACGTTGTTTCTATGATACTAGCAAATTCCGGGAACTTTTGAACCTAGTAGTACATATATATATATATATATATATATATATATATATATATATATATATATATATATATATATATATATATAGATATAGATAGACACACACAGGTTAAAATTTCATGAGAAAATTTCTTCCCCCATGTGGATTCTAACCAGCGCGCATTCTGTAACGCGAGTCCTAGGCAGGATGCCTTAGATCACAACGCCACGGCGCGGGACATACTTTTTCGTAGTGTTCATAAAATTACGCTTAATTTTTTTTAAAGATAACATTAAATATCCTGCTCATACACGACATTAAATATCCTGCTCATACACGAGACAAAAGAAAACAGATAATAGCACTCTAAACTGAAATAAAGAACCGAGACGAGGAACACAATAGCTAATATGCATGGACGTTTCACTTTGGTGAAATCTTAATGGACTCCTGTGTTAATTGCAAGAAGTCGATGCCCAGCACCCTGATGTGAGTAAGTAGCTACAAGACAATGGCGACATGACAGAAGAATTATAAAGTCCTTCAAATGCCTAAATTACTATAAATCCCATCAATGTACAGCTGTCAAAAGAAAAAGTGGCCGCTCTCCTGAAACAAAGTTCCCTTCGGGTATCTTCGCTACAATTCGGAGACAGGGGATGTTACATGTTGTTGGACCACGTTGCCTGATATCTACAGTTACAATTCAAGTATTCTGTGTGTTATTCGATAGCATAATGGTAGCGTTCAGGCCTCTTATTCATGAGGTCCTGCGTTCGACTACAACCTCTTGCTTTTTATGTTCTTTTTTGTTCTGTTTTTGAGAGAGACAAACTATACATAATGGCTCCTTTCTCTTTTATGATTATTTTAGTAATTAACATCAGGTTCGTTAATATATTATGCCATGACTTTATCATTATGATATTGTGGCTGCAAATGGAAAGAAAAAATATTTTATTCTCAATAAAAATATCTTTCGTGGCATAAACAAGAGAAATTTACTGGCGTCGGTCTTAAAACATTTAAACAATTAAGCGTTCAAAAAACAAAACAAAAAGCCACAATTCAATATTTAGTCTGTCTTCCTCTTATCTCGATTATCTTGCAGTCGAGTGGGCATGGAATTGACTAATCTTTGCAAATAGCGACTGTTCTTAGACACGATATTCCAGGCATTCTGAACATACCCACATACATAAGTGTTCTGTCCATGGGCAGGTCTTTCATTGCAAACCCAGCAATCTCCAATCTTTCCTATTTTCTGCCTTCCTCTTAGTCTCCGCATATGATCCACATATCCTAATGTCGTCTATTATTCTTTTCAACCAGAGACCCAACCAATTCCCTTTTCTCTTTCTAATCAGTTTCAGCATCATTCTTTCTTCACTTGCTTTTTCAAACAATTTTATTTCTTATTCTGTCTGTCCACTTCACACGCACCGTTCTTATCCACATCCACATTTCAAATGCTTCAATTCATTTCTCTTCATTTCGTCGTAATGTCCATGTTCCTTCCCCATACAATGCCACACTCCACACAAAGCACTTCACTAGTCTCTTCCTTAGTTTTTTTTTCAGAGGTCCGCAGAAGAACCTTCTTCTTCTATTAAAAGCTTCCTTTGTTCATTCATGTTTGCAGTTTTTCTTGGGAAGGATAGGTCTAAATGCGGTAACATCCCGTTGCTTTCCGCACACCACTATCTCTTTCGCATCATATTAAATTCCAGGGGGCCCAAGCGTGGAGATGAGGAGAGTGGATTTGACTAATTGGGCCCTCCGGACTTCATCGAAAGTCACAGCAAGGGTTAAATATTAATTCTATCAGGATGTTTGACCCGATCAGAGACCGGGAAATCTCAATTAGCCTTTGCCCCCCGCATCCTAGACTAGCTTCTACGAATCATCAGAAAATCTTAGAGTGTGATTGGGCCAATTTTTCCGAAAATGTTTCCACACTTTTGCCCTCGTAGCTCAGCGGACGAACGTCGGAATTTAGATGTTAACGTCTCAGGTTCAATTCCTCGTTACTCCTTTTCATTTTATTGTGGTTCAAGATAGTATAATGTAATAATACAAAAAGAAAAACTAATACCAGTATTATGGAACTAGATTTTTCCAAACCGAATATTAAATTTATGTTATTTATATCACTAAAGAACGATTACAATATAAATAACTTGAATATTATTTATACAGTATCACTAAAGAACGATAACAGAATATAAATGATAAATATCGGTTTGTTTAATTAATATAAGATATTATATAATACGTATTTAATTATCTAGATAAAATAACCTATTTTACAAAGAAAGATGGTTATTTGTGTTATAATAAGTACTTACATAAAATACAGATTATTTATATTGCGAAAGAACAATAACAGTATAAATAACTTGAATATTATTTTATAATGCTAATGAAGGAAAACAGAATATAGGGTAAATGATAACTTTAATATTATTTATATCGCTAAAGAACGATAACAATATAAAAAACGTGAATATTATTCATATCGGAATTTCACAAATTTATTACAGATGTATTTAAGAAATTGTAGAAGAATAGTAATTGGTAACAGTGTCCTATTTATTCTTCTTGGAGCCAAATTTGTAACTTTTAAAAGTGTGGTTACTATGTTGAAGTGTATGTGTTGCAACGGATGCTTGATTTGTTATGTATGTGAGTCAGTTATGGGATGCTTGATGTCGTCGCAATGTCGTAATTATAGTTTGATTGTGTTTGTGTGATTATTGTGTATTAATTTATGATGTATGGTACGGAAAGCTGCATATTTGTGTTATAGAAGTGTTACGTATGTGTGTTGTTAATATTTTTGTATGTTTCAAATTGATAACTGATATTTGTTTTGCAATCGCAATGCCTAATTGACGGATTGTTTATGTTTTGTTTACATCGCGTAAGCTAATTTAATTTTCTTTTCCATTTCTCTTTATGCTTATCTTTTTTTGTGTATAAAACTATAGCCCTAACATACATATGTAAAATAGGGCTAACCCCCATTGGAGATACAATAATAATAATCATTGTTATTCGTATCGTTATAAAACGATAACAGAATACAAATGATGACTTGAATTTTATTCATATTTCTGAAGAACGATAACAAAATATAAATAACGTGATATCCATAAAGAACGATAACTGGATATAAATGATAATTTGAATATCATTTACATCGCTGAAGAACGATTAAAAAATAAAATGAAAACTTGAAGAAGGCCCGAACCCACAACCTTTGAATCATTAAACAAGTACTCTACCGCTGGTCTACGAGGCGCAGATATTGAACACTTTCATAGTTCCGGAACTGCTTGTACAAGCACATGCATCGTGTAACAGCTCCGCGACCCGAAGTGGATTTTGAAAATATTCGCTGTTCACGAGTGCGGCCACTTTTTTTTTTTTTTTTGACAACTGTACGTACGCAATGCCATAAAGCTATGAATAAACAGTAAAATCCCACCAACTGAAACCTAAAGTTCAATTTTATAATTATTATAGAAACAAAATAGTAATATTACGACAGGAACTAAATATGCCAAATATTATAGAAACGATCACAGAATATAGGAATAAATGGCATGAACATATATGTAGGATGGACCCAACCCGCATTCCATACCGACTACACCATTATAAACCGCAACGGAGAAGACGAATCGGACGTCCTAGAAAACGCTGGAAAGACCAATTTGAATACTGCTATGGAGAGGAAAACAGGCCAACGGGCCTGAATCGTATTGTTGATGATGATGAACAAAAATAATAATAATAATAATAATAATAATAATAATAATAATAATAATAATAATAATAAATAATAATAATAATAATAACTAAAGTAGAGACTAGTGAAGTGCTTTGTGTGGAGTGTGGCATTGTACGGAGCATGGAGCTTGTGAAGTGAACAGAGAGAATAAGAAATGAAGCTGTGTTAGAAAGAGTAAATGAAGAAAGAAAGATGCTGAAACTGATCAGGAAGAGAAAAAGGAATTGGTTGGGTTACTGGCTGAGAAACTGCCTACTGAAGCATGCACTGGAAGGAATGGTGAACGGGAGAAAAGTTCGAGGCAGAAGAAGATATCAGGTGATAGATATATGGATGCGGAAACAAGGAGGAAATAATAATAATAATAATAATAATAATAATAATAATTAATAATAAATAATTGTTATTTTGATTAGTGTTATAAAACCTTGGAAGAGGAAGGCAGAAAGTAGGAAAGATTGAAGAATGCTGAGTTTACAGTGAAGATATGTCATTTGGTAGAACACTATATATAATAATAATAATAATAATAATAATAATAATAATAATAATAATAATAATAACAACAACAACATAATAAGGAACCCGGAGGTTCATTTTGATAATAATAATGATAATAATAATAATAATAATAATAATAATAATAATAATAATAATAATAATCATCATCATCATCATCACCATCAACCATCATCATTGTTATTTTGACCAGTGTCACTTCATAAAACCTTGGAAGAAGGATTATGTGTAAAGTCACATGTATGCAACAAAACTATGTCACTTTTCTCCGCATTGTTTACCAGAGATCGCAATACTCGTTTAGTTCCCGATAGGTGGCGTATTTCGAAGTCACTGAATTAAGAAATAATATTGTGTACAACGGTTTCACTTCTGAGTATAACTTCGATACAGTTTTCTACGAAGAGTACCCTGAAACAGTTACTTGAAAATACCAAATAGACATGCCTATCTGTATAATTATCTAAAAATTAAACTTTTTAGTTTTCATAGTGAGGTTTATTTCAGTTTGCGTCCCAGTCTAAAGACAGGGCAAAAGTGGTATTTATTTAAAAATAATTTGAACTTCAAAGACTTCGCTAGTTTGTCATGACTAGGCTTCGAAACTTCGGACCCGATAGAGCAGTTCAGTGGGAAATCCGCATAACGGCGTACTGAGTATAGTGGTAAAGCGTACAGTAGGTGGGGGTACTGTAGAATGAATGTCAACAAATACGCAAAGGAAAACTCTATGGATTTGAAGGTTCTGACGAATAATTTGGTTTTCATACAAACCTATTTTAAAACTGCGTCTGAAACTATTACACGGTTAGAAAAGTCAGAGCAAGAGATGCCGGAAGCCCTCAAATTAATTGAGGAAATGACACAGAGAATTAATGAAACATCAAGTACACCGGTACTGAACGTGTAAAACAGAAGTAAGTAATTTTATGTAAAAATAACGAATATGGAACATTGTGTAACATAAACAGCAAATTACTGGACAAGAGTCACCCGAGAATAAAAGGTTGTCTCTTAGAGGCTGCAAAGATGTTAGGTTTTTTTCGTTTTGCTCCTATCACGTCATCCGACGTAGAGCGTAGCTTGTCACAGTACAAACTGTGTTTGGCAGATAACCGAAAAAGATTTACATTTGAGACACTGAAAATGTATCTTGAAGTACATTGCAATTTGGTACTGTAACTGCACTTTCTAAAGACGACGAATAAGATAAATGAAGAAATTAAAATTGCTGCATGTTTATTTCCACCATTAACACTGTGTATAATTAAACACAAATGCTTATAAAAGACAGGAGAATAAATGCTTTTCACATTCTTTTGACACTGTCATTGTGTAATGTATATTTACTTTCACAATGTCCATATGTGTCTGTTTCCCCATACTACCGTACTCTACTCTAAATAGCAAAGTTGTTACCTCAATACATCTCTATCTACCTGCAGAGAGTCAACAACCTATAGTGCATGCACAGTAAACTTATTGTATCGGGTCCAAAGTCTCGAAGCGTGGTCATGATCTATTGCAGACACAAGCTAACTAAATTACTTGTTCGCTCAGCAATTAATTTTTTACTACTCTCGTTGTTCAAAAGTAATCGTTTTTTTGTGTTTACTGTTAAAAAATTAGAGAAACGTTGTTAACTATAAAAATTGTAAAATATATAGAAGTCAGAAATCTATGTTGCGCGGTAGAAAGGGTAAATGACAAGTTCTGAGTACAGTAAAAGCAAAGTTTGAGATGAGCACCAATATCATTATGATGGACTCAGGAATGTAGTCGTAAATAAAATAGTACCAGGGCGCATTGTGAAAAGTTTATTAGTTTATTATTATTATTATTATTATTATTATTATTATTATTATTATTATTATTTACTTACTTACTGGCTTTTAAGGAACCCAGAGGTTCATTGCCTCCCTCACATAAGCCCGCATTGGTCCCTATCCTGAGCAAGATTAATCCAGTCTCTATCATCATATCCCACCTCCCTCAAATTCATTTTAATATTATCCTCCCATCTACGTCTCAGCCTCCCCAAAGGTCTTTTCCCCTCTGGCCTCCCAACTAACAATCTGTATGCATTTCTGGATTAGCCCATACGTGCTACATTCCCTGCCCATCTCAAACATCTGGATTTAATGTTCCTAATTATGTCAGGTGTAGGATACAATGCATGCAGCTCTGCGTTGTGTAACTTTCTCCATTCTCCTGTAACTTCATCCCTCTTAGCCCCAAATATTTTCCTAAGAACCTTATTCTCAAAACCCCTCAATCTCTGTTCCTCTCTCAAAGTGAGAGTCCAAGTTTCACAGCCATACAGAACAACCGGTAATATAACTGTTTTATAAATTCTAACTTTCAGATTTTTTGACAGCAGACTAGATGACAAAAGCTTCTCAACCGAATAATAACAGGCATTTCCCATATTTATTCTGCGTTTAATTTTCTCCCGAGTGTCATTTATGTTTGTTACTGTTGCTCCAAGATATTTGAATTTTTCCACCTCTTCGAAGGATAAATCTCCAATTTTTATAGTTCCATTTCGTACTATATTCTGGTCACGAGACATAATCATATACTTTGTCTTTTCGGGATTTACTTCCAACCCTATGTCTTAACTTGCTTCAAGTTGAATTTCCGCGGTTTCCCTAATCGTTTGTGGATTTTCTCCTAACATATACACGTCATCCGCATAGACAAGAAGCTGATGTAACCCGTTCAATTACAAACCCTCTGTGTTATCCTGAACTTTCCTAATGGTATATTCTAGAACAAAGTTAAAAAGTAAAGGTGATAGTGCATCTCCTGCTTTATTATTATTATTATTATTATTATTATTATTATTATTATTATTATTATTATTATGACGACTGCACCTCCGAAAGGGCTGGAATTCTAACGCTTTACATCTTTATGGAAGAGGATAGACATTATGCCCTTTATACCAGATGAAGAAGAGGATTCTTTTTGTATTCACATGGAGGTCATAACTCAAAACCGCCAATTTCTGATTTACGGCATTTTTACCGCGCACCATATGCATATAAACTGTGTTTTACAGTCATTCGATACGGTTTAGTCACATAAATCATTAACTGAACAAACAATTTGTGCTCTCACTACTTTGGAGAAACATTAGCGAAATCAAACTGGTAGCGCAGTAAGTGGTATTGTTTCCGAAGTACCTCCTCCAAAGGATTGGAGTGCACATCACAGGTGGACACGGTTTGTTTACATTGAGCCAGACATCACGAGCTGTCTGAACAAGATGGAAGTGGCCTGCGCTGTCACATAGGTGAAGTCCATCAGAACAATTGCTGCTGAGTTTAATATGGCCGCTTCTGTGATCGACAGAGCTTGCAAACTTCACCACGCCAGAACCGAAAACATAAAATATCTGCGCGACTGGACCGATAGTATGTGGTCGAATGTCCTCCTCGGCAGCGAAGTATTACTGCTCAGGATTACAGAAAAGATCTTCGGGCCGCTACTGAAATTGATGCAAACGACAAAGCTGTGAGAAACAATTAATATTTGAGGAGAAATATTCGCTCGGGGATCGGATCAGAGCGCTCTAAAGGTACGTTTTCCTCGGTGCGACTATTGCGATGATCGTTCAACGATGATCGTGCAACGATAATCGTTGAGCACCATTTCTTTGTATTTTCTAACATTAAATATCTGCACGACTGGACCGATAGTATGTGGTCAAGAGTGCTCTTCGGCAGCGAAGTGTTACTGCTCACGATCACAGAAAAGATCTTCGGGCCGCTACTGAAATTGATGCAAACGACAAAGCTGTGAGAAACAATTAATATTTGAGGAGAAATATTCGCTCCGGCGCCGGGGATCGAACCCGGGTCCTTGGTTCTACTTACCAAGCGCTCTAAAGGTACGTTTTCCTAGGTGCGACTATTGCGATGATCGTTCAACGATGATCGTGCAACGATAATCGTTGAGCACTATTTCTTTGTATTTTCTAGAGTCGCGGCAGTCGCACCGAGGAAAACAGCTCCATAGAAAATACAAGTAAATAGTGCACGATCATCGTTGAACGATCATCGCAATAGTCGCACCGAGGAAAACGAAAATACAAGTAAATAGTGCACGATCATCGTTGAACGATCATCGCAATAGTCGCACCGAGGAAAACAGTTCCATACGATCAAAATACAAGTAGAAAAACAATAAAGTGCACGATCATCGTTGAACGATCATCGCAATAGTCGCACCGAGGAAAACAGTTCCATTGAAAATACAAGTAAATAGTGCACGATCATCGTTGAACGATCATCGCAATAGTCGCACCGAGGAAAACAGTTCCATAGAAAATACAAGTAAATAGTGCACGATCATCGTTGAACGATCATCGCAATAGTCGCACCGAGGAAAACAGTTCCATAGAAAATACAAGTAAATAGTGCACGATCATCGTTGAACGATCATCGCAATAGTCGCACCGAGGAAAACAGCTCAATAGAAAATACAAGTAAATAGTGCACGATCATCGTTGAACGATCATCGCAATAGTCGCACCGAGGAAAACAGCTCCATAGAAAATACAAGTAAATAGTGCACGATCATCGTTGAACGATCATCGCAATAGTCGCACCGAGGAAAACAGCTCCATTGAAAATACAAGTAAATAGTGCACGATCATCGTTGAACGATCATCGCAATAGTCGCACCGAGGAAAAACAATACGAGGAAAACAGTAAATACAAGTAAAAGTGCACGATCATCGTTGAACGATCATCGCAATAGTCGCACCGAGGAAAACAGTTCCATAGAAAATACAAGTAAATAGTGCACGATCATCGTTGAACGATCATCGCAATAGTCGCACCGAGGAAAACAGTTCCATAGAAAATACAAGTAAATAGTGCACGATCATCGTTGAACGATCATCGCAATAGTCGCACCGAGGAAAACAGTTCCATAGAAAATACAAGTAAAAAATCATCGTTGAACGATCATCGCAATAGTCGCACCGAGGAAAACAGTTCCATAGAAAATACGATCATCGTTGAACGATCATCGCAATAGTCGCACCGAGGAAAACAGTTCCATAGAAAATACAAGTAAATAGTGCACGATCATCGTTGAACGATCATCGCAATAGTCGCACCGAGGAAAACAGTTCCATAGAAAATACAAGTAAATAGTGCACGATCATCGTTGAACGATCATCGCAATAGTCGCACCGAGGAAAACAGTTCCATAGAAAATACAAGTAAATAGTGCACGATCATCGTTGAACGATCATCGCAATAGTCGCACCGAGGAAAACAGTTCCATAGAAAATACAAGTAAATAGTGCACGATCATCGTTGAACGATCATCGCAATAGTCGCACCGAGGAAAACGTACCTTAACGCCGCAGTTCAATCCATAGCATCGGATCGAATCCCTCTCCTCCAGTGTGTTTCCCTTTGTGGCCTGACTCCAAGTTCGACGTGTATGTTGGCATTTTTATATGAATCCTATAGATTCAAAATCCCCTATATCCACTTTCACGAATTAAAGAATTTTGGCAGTAACTGGTGGAAAATAGATGGAATTTTCAACCTAACAGTGACTTTTAACAAACCTTATGCTTCAAATTTAGTGGCTGTTTTAATTCAAACTGTATAAATCATTAGAATTCATTCTTAGCAAGCAATATGTGGGCATAACTCAATTCTGAAGAAAATGGTCTTCAGAGGATTTTGAATCTAGGGGATTCATATATACGACATGTAAATGTTATGTTTTATTTAACGACGCTCGCAACTGCAGAGGTTATATCAGCGTCGCCGGATGTGCCGGAATTTTGTCCCGCAGGAGTTCTTTTACATGCCAGTAAATCTACTGACATGAGCCTGTCGCATTTAAGCACACTTAAATGTTAAATGCCATCGACCTGGCCCGGGATCGAACCCGCAACCTTGGGCATAGATGGCCAGCGCTATTCCAACTCGCCAGCCAGGTCGACTTTCGACATGTATGTTGATATTTTTATATAAAGTCAACTGCCTTTATACAAGGAGCGCACTGAGTTGAGTGACTTGGTGAACGGGATTCCACATTAATATGCACTGTTGCTCGAAGAATCTACGTGAAGGTATCTTTTTTGATCCTACAGAATATGTGTGTTTTCTCCTCTAATATTATTTGTTACCGTTCAGATAAGATCCAATTCATAACTAGAGCCCAGATGTTATGTAATATGAAAATAAGAAATACATAATTTTTAGTAGGTTTTTTACGACGCTTTATCAACAGCTTAGGTTATTTAGCGTCTGAATGAGATGAAGGTGATAATGCCGGTGAAATGAGTCCGGGGCCCAGCACCGAAAGTTACCCAGCATTTGCTCATATTGGGTTGAGGGAAAACCCCGGAAAAACCTCAACCAAGTAACTTGCCCGCGACCGGGAATCGAACCCGGGCCACCTGGTTTCGCAGCCAGACGCGCTGACCGTTACTCCACAGGTGTGGACAATACGTAAATGAAATGGCAAAATATGTAGATAAATATGTAAAGAATGAAAAATATGTAACTTGAAATCTAAGTTTTATTAAATGTATTTTTACACAGTGGTAAAATATTACAAGTGCATATGAGATTCAACCTCGGTTAGTTATTGTTTGAAACGCAATTAATAATTAAATATTTTTCCATATTTTCTGCGATCATTGCTTGTCTCGTCAATGGCAACCCATACATAAGAATCGCCAAGTTAAGCTCTAATCGTTTCCATTGTCATTGTAGCAGAAGTTCAAATAATTTTTCCGGAGTGTTGATTCATCCATAATATTGAAGTTGCAGTATTTGCGTAGGAATGCTTGAAACTTTGGCACTCCAAGTTTATACCATGGTATATTAGCAGCAACCAATTCCATGCACAAATCTTTATTAAATTCACTGGTAGAAGACGAAGAATTTTCCAGCATCACTTGTGTAAGAAGAACTTGTTTTTTCTACGGAGCACGTTTTTTATTTTTCAAATGAATTTCAGTTCTTAAATGCGTTTGACACACACTTTGCACAACAAGATTTTGCCGTCACCAGTAAAGTCATCGTCAATTGAAATCCAATCTTTTAACTTGGATGCGACTGGCGCCATAGCAGTAGACTAGCTATCTGTATCATCTGATACCAGAACAGGCTTCTCAAGAAAACTGAAAGAACTGCTACTGCTTGCTTTCAGGGCAACTGATTAAGAGTGTTTGTGCCAAACGGTCATACCGACAGGGTAATTTTCACTGTGTCTTTCACCGCGGTAGCAGTACAATGGCCCACCCTTCGCATTGGCATTTGTTCCTGCTTTACCGTTACTTCTTAAGGGATACACAAAATGTTGGCAATGTAAAGGGATGTCCATTTTTTTGACAGAATACGTTATTATTTTAAATCATCAAATTATTTTTATGCATTAGAGACGAAGGGACAAGCTTTATAAACAATTTTCAAACGTATAACTTATGAGTTAAGTCGATAGAAAATTGGTTAAAAAAATGTATATTATTTCAAAGTGTGCAATATCCTTCAAAATATGTAAAATATGTAATATATTCCAAATATTTATTATGCACAAAAATATATAAAAATATGTAACTTTAAACTTCGAAATAATGATCTCTTTGGTGTAATTCGCCGATATTTAGCTTTTGTTATAGTTACATACACAGATTGTTAAAAAAAGTATCCAATATTTTAGGTGGTGTTAGTATGCATCAAAACAAGAAAAAAAGTCTAATAAACATGGGTCCTACAACACATACTTTCTGAGATCTGAACACTTGTTCATAGGAGATGCTCAATGTGACGTCCAGTCAAGGCACTGCATTCCTCTGCCCTTCGGCGTAAGGAACCACTCACTCTTTCAAATTGACCTGATTGTTCTTGATAAACAAAATTCTTGGGGATTTAGGTTTGGGGAACAAGCAGGCCAAGGTGTGGGGCCTCCTCAATGAATGCAGGCGTCCTGAAATGCCAGTGTTAGGTGTTCACGCTCATTGCGGAAAAAATGTGCTGGTGTGCCATCATGCATGAACCACATCTGTAGTCTTTGCTGACATGGCACATACTCCAGCAAGGTAGGCAATACGTTAATAAGAAAGTCCTGATAACGAGCCCCAGTTAATCTCTGTGGTAGCACATATGGCCCTTAATCTATCGCCAAGAGCGCCAGTCCATAGGCTACGTTGATTGAGAATCGGTGCTGATGTCTTATTTCTTCAACTGCATGGGAATTTTCATCAGCCTACACATGCTGATTACGAAAATTCACAACACCATCTCTGCTGAACCCTGTTGTATTGTATTGTACTGTATTGTATTTATTAATATTCCATGGTATTCGTACATTGCTTTACAACTAGAATATGGAACAAGTCAAATAACTTAATACAATTATAAAGTCTTAATTTATACTCACAGTCTAGATGAAATATATACAGACGAGATTTACAATATAGTCTACCAGTACAAGACATAGTTTTAGTATCAATTTCATGAAGTGTTATTGAATGTCATGAATTCACCTACAGAATAGAAGGCGTGAGAAATTAGGTACTTTTTTAATTTGGCCCTAAATAATCTCATGTTTTGAGTTTCATTTTTTATATCCATAGGTAGGCTATTAAAAAATGTTACTGCCATATAACGCACTCCTTTTTGATAGCACGATAGACTTGCCGATGGAGTATGAAAGTCTTTCTTTTGACGTGTATTTATGTTATGAACTGTTGAATTAGTTACAAAGTTTTCACGATTACATACGAGGAAGATTATTAATGAAAAGATATACTGACAAGCCATGGGCATTATATGTAGTTTTTTTAAAATAGTCCTACACGATTCCCTACATTTTGACATATCTGCAACCAGACTTTTCTTTTCAGTATTCCTTGCGATGTATCAGTATTCCATGCTAGGGGTGTCAACTAGGGTATGATTATCTGGTAGCCTGCTGTATTGTAGGGTAGAAAAATGCATTGCTATAAATGGACGTCACATTGAGCACCTCCTATGAACAAGCGTTCAGATCTCAGAAAGTATGTCTTGTAAGACCCATATTTATTAGACTTTTTTTTCTCGTTTTGATGCATACTATCACCTCCTAAAATATTGGATACTTTTCTTTAACAACCTGTATAGGAACAGAATATGTAATTACATAAAATCCGGGCTGTATTCATGATTGACAGTAAAAATAACCACAGTATTATTATGTTTCGTTCTCTGTCATACAGAAATGGACTAGTCTCTTAATATTACAAAATAAATTGCACTTCTTCACTTTCTAACGCATTAAAAAAGCTGGGAGTGGCACACCATGTGGTGATCTGAATCGATAAAGTGGAGGTTACATAGGCATACTATAATTATTTCAGAATCACTGTCGGAGCTTCCTTGAAGCTTGCTGAGGTGCTGCATCTACTTTCTTTACGTCCATCCAAGGTTATTGTACAAGTTCAGGCTGTCTCGTTGCTTTTATTTCATTGTAACGGGAATGCTAGTTGCACAGTCATTATAATTATTTTCCTGTCTGTTAACCATCGGAAATGCATATAACTGTGTTGGCTGGCGGTGAATGGCTCCGTCTTGCCGTGCGAAACGTCTTTTTATTGTTTATTTTCTACACCTCTTACTCCTTCAAGCAATATTGTAATGCATGGTCTAGTAATTTAAAACCTAACACTAATAGTGGAAAAACTTGGACTGACGCTTATTATAATGCAAATTGCGGCTTAAGATTAATAAAAAAATGGTTCGATTTAAATTCACTTGTAATTAATACAGATAAAACAACAGCTATCCCATTTTCTTTAAATAATAAAGGTAATAAACCAATTTCATCTATACTACAAATTAAAATGCATAATTCTGATTGTTCCGATATAAATTGCAATTGCTCAGTTATTAATGAAGTTAATGAGGTTAAATACTTAGGTATAATTATTGATAATCGTTAAAAATGGAATAATCAAATTCATTATATTTGTAATAAATTACGTGAAACATTATGTTACTTTGTTATTCTAAGAAAAATTTTGCCAATTAACTGTTTGCGTGTAATTTATTTAGCATTATTTCAATCTATATTATAGGTTAGGGTGTAACTTATAAATCCAATCTTTATCCGTTAATTTTACTACAGAAAAAAGTATTAAAAATTTGTTTAAAAAAGCAGAAAGATTACCCAACTGAATTGTTGTTTAAACGTTTCAAAGTTTTGAACATTAAATAAATGTATTATTTTATTTTATTAAAATATTTTCATAGAAATTTTAATAACGTTGAAAGGTATAAATACAGAACTAAAAATATGAATTCTTTGCGTTTGTCTGAACCTGAATGTAAACTCAATGCAGATTTTTATCATAGCATGAGTCAAGGTCCCAGATTATTAAACAAATTTTATTCCAATAATATTTCAACCACGAATCCTCTCCAAATTAATAAAACAAAAATAAAAAAAAATTGTATTGGATTTATAGTTTGGGTTTAAACATATTAAACACTATTTAATCTGTATTCAATCTTAATTTTAATTTTATTTTTGTCCGTATTGGAATCCCTTCCTGTGCACGAGTCTTACTCATTCAGGAGTGGGCTAGTTTATGTTTCATTGTATTCATTATTATTAATTTGTATTCATTTCAAACTTACTAGCAATAATAAATAAGTAGCAAACTGTAGTATTACTAAACTTTATCTTGTTGTACATTAATAAAAAATTAACGAAGAGGCTAAACATGCTGATTGTCCAATAGTAGGGTAATTTCAATAGGCCTACATGGCAAGAAAATAGTTTAACATAAGACTGAATTTATTAATACCAATCATATAAGGTAGTTGCGAATATATTGAATAAGCAGTCGTGGACAGCCGATAAGGGATGATCCTCCAGCATGGGGGTTGGGCGACGGGCTAACAACCCATCACCGTAAAAAACAGCTTGTTACGAATCCCTACAATAAGCCTCGGAATAGGACTGATTCTCTGGCACGACCACAGCAAAGAAACGATTAGGGAAAACACGGAAATTTTACTTGAAGCAAGTAAAGCGATCGGTTTGGAAGTAAATCCCGAAAAGACAAAGTAAATGATTATGTCTCGTGACCAGAATATTGTACGAAATGGAAATATAAAAATCGGAGATTTATCTTTCGAAGAGGTGGAAAAATTCAAATATCTTGGATCAACAGTAACAAATATAAATGACACTCGAGAGGAAATTAAACGCAGAATAAATATGGGAAATGCGTGTTATTATTCGGTTGAGAAGCTCTTATCATCCAGTCTGCTGTCCAAAAATCTGAAAGTTAGAATTTATAAAACAGTTATATCACCGGTTCTTCTATATGGTTGTGAAACTTGGACTCTGACTCTGAGAGAGGAGCATAGGTTCAGGGTGTTTGAGAATAAGGTGCTAAGGAAAATATTTGGGGCTAAGCGGGATGAAGTTACAGGAGAATGGAGAAAGTTACACAACACAGAACTGCACGCATTGTATTCTTCACCTGACATAATTAGGAACATTAAATCCAGACGTTTGAGATGGGCAGGGCATGTAGCACGTATGGGCGAATCCAGAAATGCATACAGAGTGTTAGTTGGGAGACCGGAGGGAAAAAGACCTTTAGGGAGGCCGAGACGTAGGTGGGAGGATAATATTAAAATGGATTTGAGGGAGGTGGGGTATGATGATAGAGACTGGATTAATCTTGCACAGGATAGGGACCGCTGGCGGGCTTATGTGAGGGCGGCAATGAACCTTCGGGTTCCTTAAAAGTCATTTGTAAGTAAGTAAGTAAGTAATCATATAAGAATAGAGAATTTTATTTTTGTAACATGTAGCAAGACATTATACGAGTAAGTAAGGAATTAGACAATTTTATTCATGATCTTATTTGTAGGATATTAGTGTCATTCATTCATTCATTCATTCATTCATTCATTCATAGTGTTCTGCCCAAGGGTAGCTCTTTCACTGCAAACCCAGCGTTCTTCAATCTTTCCTATTCTCTGCCTTCCTCTTACAAAAGAAGTGCTTATACAAATTTTGGCCACTCGACCGCAATTACGAGGATCGCAAAAAATAGTTCGCTGTTAATAGAAAGAAAACACGCTTTTATTGGAAAAATTTACTGGAACAGACACAGCAATTGTTGGACTGTTTTTCAACATATTCCCACTGGAATTGAAACATTTGTCATATTATCATGGGATCGACAGAGAGGTGCAAACGGCTGTCAAACGTTGGTTCCGATCACAGGCGGCTGACTTAAAGACACAAGGATACAAAAATTGATCCCATGGGAGGACAATCGTCTCAAGTGGGGTTTATGTTGACAAATAGCGCAACAATTGCTGTATCTCTTTCAATAAATGGCCCAGGGAAAATCACTTTCTGGTCGGTCTCGTAATTGCGGTCGGATGGTCAAAATTTGTATATGCACTTCTATTGACATTATTCACATGGTCAAAGAAAAAAAATAACTTTTTATCTGCCACCATCAGAATGTTTGCTTTTTAGTCTCCGTATGTGACCCAGATATCTTAATGTCGTCTATCATCTGATATCTTCCTCTGCCCCGAACTCTTCTCTCGTTCACCATTCCTTCCAGTGCATCCTTCAGAAGGCCGTTTGTTCTCAGCCAGTGGCCCAACCAATTCCTTTTCCTCTTCCTGGTCAGTTTAATCATCATTCTTTTTCACCCACTCTTTCCAACACAACTTCATTTCTTATTCTTTCTGTCCATTTCACACGCTCCATCCTTCTCAATATCCAAATTTCAAATGCTTCTAGTACTTTCTCTTCACTTCGTCGTAATGTCCATGTTTCTGCCCCATACAATGCCACACTCACACAAAGCACTTCACTAGTCTCTTTCTTAGTTCTTTCTCCAGAGGTCCGCAGAAGATGCTTCTTTTTTATTGAAAGCTTCCTTTGCCATTGCTATCCTCCTTTTGACTTCTTAATAGCAGCTAATGTTTCTGCTTATAGTACATCTCAAGTATTTGAAGCTGTCCACTTGCTCTACTGCCTCACTTAGAATTCACAAGTTTACCTTCTTCATTTTTCTTCCTATGACCATGGTCTTCGTCTTGTTGGGATTTATCTGTCATTTAGCTCCAGTAGCATATCCCTTAGTATCATCTCTTCTGCTAACAGCGCTGTATCATCAGCAAATCTTGTGCACTTTATTCTTCTTCCTCCTACTATCACTCCTTCCATTTTCTGAAAATATCTCTTCACTAAATCCTCGAAGTAGATGTTGAACAGGGTAGGTGATAAAGGGCATCCCGATGTACTCCTCTCCCTATTTCAATTCCTTCTGACATTTCTTCTCCCATTCTGACTTTAATTCGTCGTTTCATATAAAGATGACTGAACAGCCTCCTCTTTCCAGTTCACGCCTATTTTGTTCAGGATCCCCATCATTTTATTCCAATCCACTCTTTCAAACGCCTTTTCTAGGTCCACAAATACTATTATACACTTCCTTATTCTTCTTTAGGTTTCTTTCACCGATTGTTCGTAGCAGTCCAATTGCATCTCTGATATCATTTTCTTTCCTGAAATCAAACTGCTCTTCTCCCAACTGTTGTTCCATCTTAGAATATAAACGTCGATTCAGTATTCGCAGAAGAACCTTCGCCGAGTGTGGTATCAGGCTGATAATCCTGGCATTATTTTTCTTCGATATTGAAAGCTACACTGTCTCCGTAAAATCTTCAGGCCATTCGCCTTTATCCTATATTTCGTTGCATAATGATAAAATATTTGTGTAATCCCATCTACAAAAGGAAGAAAGGATAATCAATGTATAGACCTAAAGTGAGAAACAAATATAATTATACTAGTGGCTTGTGCAGCAAATGCTGCAAACTATGTTCATTATACGTTCAAATAAAATTTTTTCAGATTTGTTTTCAATGAAGAATACCAACAATTTTGAAAGTTATTTGCTTCCATAATAATGAAACATACTCCCTCTGAATGGTTTTTATGCCAAATACTTTTTCTTAAACCTATGTATCCTATGTATCTTGAGTTTCAATGCGAAAACGCAAGTAACAATGTCAGGGCGATCAGTGAGTTTTTTATGTGGGAGTAAAGTAATAGCTGTTTCAGGTTATTGTCGATTGTAGGCTTTTAGGCCTCTTATTTTATCAATAAGTAATACCTTTTGGTCTTTCCTTAGGAACTGTAATTTTTGCGCTCTCTCGAGCCAATACTGAAGAGAATGACGCATATAAGTATCTACACCACACCGCCATTAAGTATATGAAAGACCCAACCCCACTTGATTAATAACTATAAAAATATTTGATTTTTAATAACAATATTATTATCTTACGTATGTTTTGTACTTTCATATATATAATAGACGCCACTCAGTAAATTATAGAAATGAAGATCTAATTTAACATATTCTATATATCTACTACGTTTCACTTTCATATCATCAGTATTGCGTCAATATGCATAATTAATGAAAAATAGTCACATCATGGCATTAACTATAATGAAATTCCATTGGTAATGATCAGGGAACGGATTTATATGGACTAAAAATATATGAAATATGTAAATATATATGTAGTTATTTTTACCAAAATATGGAATTAAATATGGATTTTTACCAAAATATGGAATTAAATATGGACTTAAAATTATAAAAAAATGACTATGTACGTTAAATATTGGTACATTTTAATCAAACTAAACATAAAATATAATGGACGTACCTTATCTTCCAATGTAGTTTCAACAAAACACAATTTTTATTGTCTGTTACCATAACAATAGGTTACAAACATTTCTTTCAAGTGCTGAAAAGTGAATCTTCTTCTATTGTCTCTGAGGATAGATTTATTCTGACTAAAAGAGCGTTCGACGTCACAAGAAGTAACTGGTACATAATTCAATTTCACAATGTCTGCTGGGGATAAGTCCAAGTTAATCTTCACTGTTGATTCACCACTCATCACAGCAACAACCTTTTGTAGTTCTTCATATCCAGGGTTTTTGAAAGTACAGTGTCCACCTTAGCTCTTACTGCATCTGCAACTTTACCTCTACCACGATTCAGTTGTTCCACAGTACTATTTATAATTTCAAAACTTTCAGATAGTGAAAGGTGCCTATTTTGGAGACTTTTGAGCGTTTTTATGATGCATGAAAATGTATGCTGAATGTGAGCTAAGTCATTCTTCACACTTATGTCACAGGTAACTGTTTTCGCAGTATCAATTGAGACTGCATCTTCAGAGTCCAATGCAAGGAGAACATTGTTAATAGAGTCTATATGTTCGGCATAATATTCAACTGCTTCTAGCCATGTACCCCATCTAGTTAAAATTGGCTTTGGTGGCAATGGAATTTCAGGGTACATTTCTTTCAACACGTTAACTCTACTGGGAGCTTTGAGAAATACTTTTTCACTGATGAAATCAACAAATCTACTTTAGGGAAATTGTCTCTGACCACTTCTGCCACACGATGAAATGCATGCGCCACACAAGTAAAATGAGTCAATTTAGGATATACAACAGATAATGCTTGTCCAGCTTTGACCATATAAGGGGCAGCATCGCTAATAAAGAATAACACATTATCGTACATAATACCCTTTGGCCACAGGATACCCATAGCTTCGTTGAACAGTTTAACTATAGTTTTGTTATTGCACTTTTCTAGAACATCACAATGTAAAAGAATTCGTTCAGAATATTGTTCACTTAACAAACCGATAACTACATTACCAACAAGTCTACCTTCTTTGTCGGGAGTCTCATCAATGGAAACCCAAATTGAACTATCTTTAATTTCATCTCTTATCTTCTGTATTGTCTCATCGTAGATGGATGGAGCATACGTCTTCCTAAGTGTTGACTCATCCGGGATTGTATGTTGAGTATATTTTTCAAGGAATTCCCTGAAGACCTTATTCTTTAGTTTGTAGAGAGGAATATCAGCAGAGATGAGAGAACGGCACAGGTCGATGTTAAACTCAGATCTTACATTCGATGTTGTTGGTTGTGTTAAAAACAATTGTCTCTGCTTGGAATTTAGTTGTTTGTTGGCCTGATGTTTACTAGTTGTAATGTGTTGTTGCACCAGGAACTTTTGTGTAGATGATACTGCACACTGACACAAATTACAAAATAATATTTTATTGTCAGTTGATAAACCATCTTCTTTAAATTCTGAAATGTAACTTGTTAGTTTTGATTTTAAATTGACTGAATGACGTACTTTTGGCATATTTACCGTCTTTATAGTATGATTTACAAAACTGAACCTATGTGTACTCTGACTGGCATTTAACTGTTGAGCTGCACAACTGAAGTCTGTTAAAAATTTTAAATTAAATTAATACAGTTTTGTAACTTACTTTCCCATTGTTGATAGGACTGCTAATTTTCAAATAACTCTGATGTTAAAGGGATTACTGAACATGTGTTTAAATCTCTATTGTTGAAATGTATTTTTAAAAGTTAATGGAATTTTTGTTTTGTTTTATTGTTAAACCTAATATAATATGGACTGTTTTATATGAAATATGGAAAATATATGGAAATTAACGAAAATATGTACTAAACTCTAAAATATGGAAAAATATGGAAAATAAAAGTAGGATTTTTCAACCCTACACATTGTGAAACATAAAGATAATGCAAAATATAAATTATATTAGCTTTATAAGTAAATATGTATTTACATATAAATCCTTTCCTGGTAATGATAATAATGTAATCAAACCACCTCAAATTTTGTAGATGTCAATATCCAATACACAGCTGTACTCAGAAAATTACACACAGCAGAATCAGATCTGTAAATTACTTTTAGTGAGCCTTCAAGTTTTTAATAAACAATTGAATTTTAACTCTAAATATGTCAGCAATCCTGCAGGTCATAGCCTTCGTGTAATAGCTATTGTGTGTTTTGTTTTATTCTGAAATCACGGCCGTGCTGAAATGCAATTAGTTCTGAAAACTGAAGAAAGATGGATTTTTGAAAATAGGAAAATAATGTAGGAAAATTGATATTTCACTGAAAACTACTATTTTTCTGAAAAAACTTTGGGTTCCAAGCTTCAAAATGAGGTGTCATTTATTAAAATCCGTTCAGCCGTTTTCCCGTAATTTCCATTAGCAGTTCAAATTAGAATATATATATATATATTATATATATATATATAAATATATATATATATTCATGTAATTTTTTATTGTCGATCATATTCAGTCAAGATATTATGGAACGCATAAGAAACGCGAACATCTTCTCAGCCACATTATAAGTTTGGGAATTTACTTGGTACAGGCCACTCCTTATCTCGTGCAACCAACTTATGTGAAAGGGGAAGAGGAAAGTGGCCTTCGGATCTTCCCTACCTCGCTATGCTTCCACTTGCAGCCTGAAAGCAAACTAACAACCACCATAACGTTCTTGGCATGAACTACGGCGCACGCATGCACTTTATTTCACGAGGTAATGAATGGCCTTGTACACGTGACTTAACAGTAAATATAATCGCTTCATAGCAGGTGGTCCATATATAGGTCAAACAGAAAGATACGTCTTCTTGCAAAAAAAAGATCGGGACTTTTACTTTGCTGATTTTATACAATTTGTGATGGACGAAATTGCCTCCCTTCTCACTCCACGATTTGTATATTATCGATTTATCATTGCGCCAATCCTAAATATCCTATGTATTCCATAGTAGTATATAAAGGGATATATAGCAGAAGTGCCTCTGGTTAAGGTTCTGGCTGATATGTATAGCCCAGCCATCGTCAACTGGCCTGCATACTAGTTCGGAGCGCCGAGACGCTGGCTGAGGAGGTAGTAGTGTGCAGTGTGTCGAGCCAAGCCATCACAGAAGCCAACTTTCTGACCATAATTTACAAAGTCTTCTTCGATTGTGTTCTACACGAGCATTGACATCTAACATTGTCCAGTTAGTGAGGGAAAAACGAATTAAAAATCCAGGAAAACCAATGCTAATGATTAGCGAAAATAATTTTTTTTAATCATTTGTTATTTACATTGTAATTATAGTAATATACGTTACAAGAGCGGTATGTTGACGTTTTCATGGTCGAGGAAATGATTGAAAAAGCCAAACGTCGTTGAGCTTTTTTAATTTCCGAGAACATGAAAACAAATATACCGCTCGTGTATCGTACATTATTTTGTGCGATTATAGTTTATTACATACCTGAAAGACGAATTTCTAATTAGTTGCAATGAAATCTCCATGTTGGTTTCTGTTTAATGACGGCAACTTCGGAAAACCAAAATATCTTTCTTCAACATTGTTGCTATAAAAAGTTTTATGTGTTTACTATAATCCAGCAGGCCGTGATATACGTCTGTCTTTTTTCCCACCCAGTCTATAAATGCGAACTTAAAACAAACGGTAAGGTTATGTAATGATTTATTTTTCATTTTAATATTTTAACAATATTATTTATATAACATACTGCAGTAATAACATCGGCATCTGGAATCTTGTTGATTTTTTCACGGTTTGCTTAACGTTACTTGTATCAGGAATGCAATAAGTTTCGTGAAGTAGTAGACTTTACTTAATTTTTGCTAATATTTAAAAATAATAATTAACATTGCAATTTAGGTGAAATTGCAGTGGTAAGTTTCCAATTTATAATTATTACTATGTTAAACGTCTCTAAAAATAATATGTTAAAAGCCTAAAGCAGTAAAATGAATGTCGCGCTTAAGCGGTAAGAAGAGGGAAATAATTATGTGTATTACGTTGGGAATACTGAATGAGGTATTTCACACTTACCGCGTATTGGTTCTGTGCGGAAAACAAGCAAATACGCACGATCTCGCACAAAATAATTTAGACCTACTTCAGTCTTGTAAGAGGCATGATAATATGTTTCATATGGTATACATAATAACAATTGGTTTTGTGATATATAGTGTCAAATTAAAAATGGATAATTAATTTTATTTTATTGACGACACTTGAACAAACAAATAGGATAACATGATTTAAATATTACCAATAGATTCGACTATATTTTTTTTAATATTTTGTAACAGCGAAAATGCATCACAGGTCTGTAAGTTCTCAATTACTTTAATATATATATATATTTTTTTGAACTGGTAATGGAAATTACGGGAAAACGGCTGAACGGATTTTAATAAATGACCCCTCATTTTGAAGCTTGGAACCCAAAGTTTTTCGGAAAAGTAGTAGTTTTCAGTGAAATGTCAATATTCCTACATAATTTTCCTATTTTCCAAAATCCATCTGTCGTCAGTTTTAAGAACTAGCTAATTGCATTCAGGAGAAGCAAAGCGAGCATCAAGTCGGCCGTGTTGCATTTCAGAATAAAACAAAACACACACTACAGTAAACAATATTATACGAAGGCCATGATCTGCAAGAATGCTGACATATTTAGAGCTCAAATTAAATTGGTTATTAAAAACTTAACTTACTAAAAATAATTTACAGGTTCGATTCTGTGGTGTGTAATTTTCTAGGCACAGCTGTGTATTGATATTAAAAACTATAAAACTTGAGGTGGTTTGATGACATTACTATTAGAAATGAAATATTATTGTAGTTAATGCCGTGATGTGACTATTTTTCATTACTTATACATATTAATGCTATATTGATGATATGAAAGTGAAACGTTTTGGGGTTATATAAGTAGATGTAGAGAATAATTTAAATTAGATTTTGATTTCTATATTTTACTGAATGACGGCTATATAGTATATATAGTATATGTAACCTTGAAAGCTATAAAACTTACGTAAGATAATAATATCATTAAAAATCAAATATTTTTACAGTTATTAATCAAGTGGGGCTGGGTCTTTTTCATATATTTAATGGCGGTGTGGTGTAGATATTTATATACGTGGTTCTCTTCAGTATTGGCACGAGAGAGAGAGTATCTTCCATTATTATGAAAGCAAATAACTTTCAGAATGTCTGGTATTCTTCATTGAAAATAAATCTGAAAAATGTTTATTTGAATGTCTAATGAACTTAGTTTGCAGCATTTGCTGCACAAGCCACTAGTAATATTAAAAATAACTATTTACTTTCAAAACCATTACAATACATAACGGAAAAATACAACTAGCATCTCGTCTTAAACTGAAAAGTGATTTACTTATTACACTGTTCCTCTTAAATAAATTAAGTACATGCTTCTTCCGTGCCTATTATAATTATTAGAGACTAATTAAAAGGGTTGAACAAGTGAACGGACGCCACTGCCATCACCTGATTCCTTCCCCCCACCTCCTGCTGCACAGTTGATGTGTAAGGGATAGAACTGAGCTAGCGAGCAAACTGTGCCTGCACCATAGTGCACTGAGGTGACGACTCCTGGTATAGCCTATCTATTATCAGGCAGTACATCTCACTTGACGATATGTGTCAGAGGAAGAACAATTGTCTATATGCATCTGAAGTCTGTTTAGTGTAATATGTAGCTAATCAACGATGAATGCAATGGAGGAGGGAAGAAAGTGGCCAACCTACTCCATTATCTCCTGGCGTAGTTGCCTTATGAGTGGTATCTTGTTGGTGTCTTACTGAGATTCAGATCTGTCTTCGGACAGTTGACTAAACAACATTTGTTTAATACTTTCATCTTCGACGTGCGAGGAATGTTTCCCTAAAATTTTGTTTGTTACATCTTGTGTATTTTTTGGACGATCATGTTTTTTCCCTTCTTACCATTGTTATTTACACGCTTCGTAAGTTGACAATAGCGCACGTTCTGGATGCTATGCAAACAAAAGAAATCACAATGCTGTTGTAACTGCTACGCACTAGTGGGCTGTAAATAAAAAATGCCTACATACGGCCTTAGCAACGACGTTCATAACTTTCTGATAGGGAAAATTTTTACTTATCAAACATATTTATGGAATATTAAAAATTAAAAAAATGTTTATTTGGCCATTATTCAATCTATCATTCAATATGGTATAATTGTTTGGGGCGGAAGTACAAAAATTAATCTTAGTCCGTTAAATTTACTACAAAAACGGATAATTAAAATTTGTTTGAAGAAACGTTTCGATTATCCAACTAAATTAATTTATTCTGAATTTAATGTATTTAATATTGAACAAATTTATAAGTATACGCTGTTAAAATTTTATCATAAAAATCGTAATAAGTTTGTATTACAGACACACAATTATGACAAGACGAAATATTAATTCAACATTAGTAGAACCTAAATGTCTCACATCTGCTGGTCTAAAGCATAGCATTAATTTTGGCCCTCGGTTGTACAATGCTTTAACTAAATTACACCCAGAACTTCTAGCATGTAACCCACTAACATATAACAAGAAAATTAGAAACATGTTAATATCTTCAATTTGATATATAAATTTATAGCCTATGTGTATGAATTAATCAACCTATATTATATTTGTATTCTATAATTTATATATAGTCCTACTTTTCACGTGCGATATTATTCTTCTCTAGTGTTAATATTATATTATTTATAATTCCATTGCCGCTGTAATTTAAATTTTAGTTCCTATTTTATTTTACTTATTTATTTTTATTATTATTTTTTATTTTCTAGATTTCTCTTGTATTAATATTGTATTATATAATTTCTGTAACTGTAATTTTAATTCTATTTCCTATTTTATTATATTTTATTTTATATTCTCTTATAGGCCTATTAATATTATATCTGAACTGCCACCGAACACGAGCGCTGCTCATTCGGTCTCAAATTTTGTTATCTCCTGTTTTATATTGTTTGTATTATTTTATTTCTATTTCTCTTCTTTGTTTGTAATTATATTCTTTATTCTGTATATTTAAATAAATAAATAAATAAACAAATAAATAAATAAATAAAAAATTTATTTAAATGACCATCGTTCAAACAATAATGTGCGGTACATATGCGTTAAGTGCTTAACAGAATCTCGAAAACTGAACGAATTCGGATTCGCCTAGTTTTTTTCAAACTGTTTTCTCAATTGAATGGTGAATTTGCAAAATAACTTAAGTCCACATTTTGGGGGTTTTGAGTTGATAGCATGATTATGTTACTGTGTGCAAAGGGCACCGTTTAGTAGCAGAATGACTCTAATCCACGACTTTTGTATAGTTTTATTAGCAGCAGAATATTTGGTTAAGGGGTAAAACGCCTTTACTCGTGGACTTATATTGTTTTTCCTGTCAAGTACTGAAGAAACTTACATAATATGTAATTTTAATCATACACTCAGCTGAGAAATTGTTTTTTGTCTGTTGTCATTGGTAATTCTTTTCGAACTTATCTCACGTTTACCATTCCTTCCTGTGCATTCTTCAGTAGGCAGTTCCTATTCAGCCAGTGACACAACCAATTCCCTTTCTAATTCTTGATCATTTTCAGCATCATTCTTTCTCCACACTTTCCATCACAGTGGTTTATCCCCGATCAATGAAACCAAAATTCAAGATATTCGTAAAATGCTTAAGGGAAGTGGGTAATGATGTCCTGTTCGATTAAAAAATTTCAGTAGAAAAGTTTAGTTTAATATTTCCAGGCTTTTAGTGCTCAGAGTGGAATAGAAATTCCCATGCTTATACAATCAATCATTCTGAATTCAGTGATATAAAAACAACTAATTAGTTTCGTATCCAAGTGCAAAAGAAAGGTCCTAACTGATAACCTGTTTTCCCACTTTGCTAAGTGTACCTCATTCTTCAGGTGCACATTACATGCTACAATCTTCACTCACATACTTTGTATTTTTTTAAGTTATCTAGTAATGTATATTGTAAATTCTGAAGCAAAATTTAGTTAAATATTTTACCCCTAGTAAAACAGAAAAAATAGTGAACTTTGTTTAATATTTTTTGCAATTTTTTTCAATGCATATATATATATATTTCTCGTGTTATCTGTGCGATATTCTTAAACCCATAGGTCTACTATGTAGAACATAGGCTGAAGAAAACAGTGTAAAAATACCATGTAAATTGATTGAGTATTTTCAGAGAAAAATGCACCCAAGTTAGAAAGTTTTCAACTTATTGAAAACTGCAGTTAAAAAAAGAAGAATGTAGGAAGTACATGCTCCTCTAAATTTAAAGAGGCCACTTAAAGAACTTATCTGCAGAAATACCCTACACAATATTTATATTGTTTTAAAAAGCAAGTTCTTTACTTGTTTTTAAACACAACACAAAAAGTCGGGGTTTTGACCCCTAATCACTACCTGGTTCCCTTAAGTACATTCGTGATGAAGATGTGCATACATTTTACGAAAACATTATAGCATGAGAGACAACAAAGAATTGAAAGATGAAACTAAGCTGTGGTCTCGTTATAACACTCCTATGAGTTGTCTATGCTCTTGTGATTAACAAATTGTTCAAAATAATGTTGTTCAACAATTGCAATAAGGTTATTTTATGATTTTGGTATAAATACATTTAGTTAACATGTTTATGTGTCAGTAACCTAATAATTATAATGCTGGATTTAAGTTAATTTGCAGAACAACTTAAATCCTGAAGATAATTATTTTTGTGCGAGATCGTGCGTATTTGCTTGGGTTCCGCACAAAACCAATCCGCGGAAAGTCTAAAATTCCACATTCACTATTCCCAACCTAACACACATAACAATTTCCCTCTTCTTACCGCTTAAGTGACATATCGATTTTGCTGCTTTACGCTTTTAACATATTATTTTTAGAGACGTTCAATATAGTAATAATTATAAATTGGAAACTTACCACTGCAATTCACCTAAATTGCACTGTTAATTATTGTTTTTAAATATTTGCAAAAATTAAGTAAACTCTACAACTCCACTAAAGTTACTGCATTCGTGATGCAAGTAACATTAAGGCAGCCGTGAAAAAATCAACAAGATTCCAGACTCATCATAGACTGGGGAAAAAAAAAGTCAGATGTATATCACGGCCTGCTGGAGTATAGTAAACGCAGAAAACATTTTAAAGTAACAATGTTGAAGATATATATTTTTGTTTTGCAAATTTACCGTCATTGAACAGAAACCAAGATGGAGATTTAATTGCAACTAATTAGAAATTCGTCTTTCAGGTATGTAATAAGCGATATTCGCACAAAATAATGTACGATACACGAGCGGTATGTTTTCTTTCAATTCTCGGAAATTAAAAAAGCTCAACTACGTTTCGCTTTTTCAAACTTTTCCTCGAACATGAAAACTTCAACATACCGCTCTTGTAACGCATATTACTATTTTTACGACCTGAAGAAGAATACAAAAGTATGAATTCTTATAATAAAAAAACCTTCTCTGACATATAAAACATTATATTGTAACAATACATGGTTCAGCGAGGCTAAAAACAGTTTTCTTTAATTTTCTCAAAAGTACTTCTAGGGAATTAAGTCGTTTTGTAAATTCACCATTCACTTCTCTTATAATACACTTACCACACTTGTGTCGCAATATACTATTGTAGCATTGGTATGACTAGATAGAAAAAAATAGGGTTGGAAGTAAATCCCGAAAAGACTAAGTATATGATTATGTCTCGTGACCAGAATATTGTACGAAATGGAAATATAAAAATTGGAGGTTTATCCTTCGAAGAGGTGGAAAAATTAAAATTCTTGGAGCAACAGTAACAAATATAAATGACACTCAGGAGGAAATTAAACGCAGACTAAATATGGGAAGTGCCTGTTATTATTCGGTTGAGAAGCTATTGTCATCTAGTCTGCTGTCAAAAAATCTGAAAGTTAGTATTTATAAAACAGTTATATTACCGGTTGTTCTATATGGTTGTGACGCTTGGACTCTCACTTTGAGAGAGGAACAGAGATTAAGGGTGTCTGAGAATAAGGTTCTTAGGAAAATATTTGGAGCTAAGAGGGATGAAGTTACAGGAGAATGGAGAAAGTTACAAAACGCAGAGCTGCACGTATTGTATTCTTCACCTGACCTAATTAGGAACATTAAATCCAGACGCTTGAGATGGGCAGGGCATGTAGCACGTATGGGCGAATCCAGAAATGCATATAGAGTGTTAGTTGGGAGGCCGGCGGGAAAAATACCTTTGGGGAGGCCGAGACGTAGATGGGAAGATAATATTAAAATGGATTTGAGGGAGGTGGGATATGATGATAGAGACTGGATTAATCTTGCTCAGGATAGGGATCAATGGTGGGCTTATGTGAGGGCGGCAATGAACCTCCAGGTTCCTTAAAAGCCAATAAGTAAGTAAGATAGAAAAAAATAATGTAATAAATGCATTATTTAGCTTCTGTGACATATTTCCAAAAGAATCAGTAACAGTAGTAGGCCAGATAGTCAATATACAAACGGACGTGCTATTCATGACCGTGACGCTCATTTTCAATTGCAGATGTTCCTTCTCATGCGAGCGTCATACAATTCCCATGTAATGTGTGTGTAATTCCAATTTTTAATTAGGTGATTTGCTTGATACTAACTCTGCACCAAGTACCTCGCATATTAACTGAATTTGCAGGATTCTGCCTCTCACCCATCAACGGAAAGCCAATTAAGAACCAGTGCACGTTCTGACAGGCAAATTTAATGCACTACGGACAGATCTGTCCTATCAGGTCGCTGAAACAGAATATGTAAACGTTACGAAAACAGCGACAGCTTCACGCGTGTAGGACTATAAAGCTGCAAAGACTACATTAAATAAAATGGTTAATTTAAATCACATACATTTGTCATTATATAATTGGTTTGTAAATAAATCGATATATACAAATCGTGAAGTAATGACGACTTGGATGAAAATCGCATATGCTATTCACAAGCCAAGAAGATGTAAAATTGACACACTGTAAAAATACAACGAAAGTTAGAAACTTCGATGTTATTAAAATAATCGCTATGGAATGTCCATTCCTAAAAAAAAAAAAGTTTGAATAGAAATTGTTTGAAATATACAGAGGGTAAGGGGTATAAGTGCCGTCCTTTTCACAATCGTCGGGGACGGTCTACAGCAGTCACGTCAATTGATGCCCATAGGAGCATGCGCGCGCTTTAGAGCTCAGGAGAGCCTGAGCGCTTTACAGCGGAAAGGAAAGAGACAGACGAAAGAGGTAGTACAGGGACATCACTTTATTTTTACCAACATTTTTAACATTAACCTGGCTATACTCGGAAACACTGTTGCCCCCTTCCATTACAGGAGTTTGGTGTTGCTAGTGCAATATGTAAACAAATCATATTAGTAGGTATAGGAGGAGAGAAAAGTAGTGTATCTATTTATGTTGTAGGGAAATGCGATATTACGATTTTCAGTTTGATGATCACTTTTACGGAATTTGTCAAAATACAGTAGAGTAGTAACATTTTTTTTTTTTTTTTTCAAAAACTCAACTTTTCAGGCGGCTATGTTCGTTATGTAATGTCCACTTTATTTAGCATATTAATTATTGGTGTTAACATACAATATAGAGAGTGCATTTAAATTAAGGGGGTCATAAGTAAAGGCCTATAAGTGCACTTAAGGTACTTTTGAGAAAATGGGGTTTACATATTTAAGCTTTCGTAAAATCGGTGAAATTTTTATTTAAATTTTAATGTGTGATACGATTAAAATATCCCTTTGCCACTAAAATTTTAGACACTTTAGCTTACACTGGATGCACTTAACTCATGTTATTACAAATGTCACTAGCATTCCTTTGTTTCTAGCCACCTCAATTCAAAATAAGCTAATCTGAATTTTTAAACAATTTGCTGAAAATGGTTGCCGTTCATTACAATGCAGGCTTCAATTTTTACGCATATTATTAAAACATTTTGAAGCATATTCTCTGAAATTGAATTTATCGTTTCTTGAATATAATTTTTTAGTACGATATTATTAATATAGGTTCTTTCTTCTATAGAAAACGCAACCATATTTCTGAAACACACTGTACACTGCAGTGTTTACTTCACTGCTTGAAGACTTCGAATGCAACAGCGGCCGTAAGTTTGTGTGTCTGACGGGAGCAAGGACATTAGTGAAGGGGTGGGAGTGAAGTACATTCAGAAATGCAGGTACAATAAAAATGCAAGTAAAAATAAAATGATGTCCCTGTATATGCCGCTTGGTCGAGCTATATACAGGGATGGCCAGCACTGATTCAATAAATAAAGCGAAGAGAACTTATTAAAACTGTATCCATGTTAATTTTTAGATTTGTCTGAGAAGTATAAGTGCATTTACATATTTATGCAATAGATTACGTAAAACAATTTATATCTTTGTTATACTTCGGTCATATTTACCAATTAATATTTTACGTCTCATTTATTTAGCTTTATTTCAATCCATTCTCCAGTATGGAATTTTAGGGTGGGGAAATGCTTGTAATTCTAATCTCACTCCACTAATACTTATTCAGAAAAGAATTATTAAAATATGCCTTAATAAACCAATTGATTACTCATCTGAGCTTTTGTTTACTGATTTTAATGTTTTGAAAATTAAACAGATTTATTATATTGCCTTATTAATCTTCATACATAAAAACCGTAATAAATTCAAATTGTATCATCATAAATATGGAACTAAAAGATCCGATTTTATACGACTAGAGGAACCAAAGTGTTTTACAAGCACAGGTCTGAGCCATGGTACCTACTTTGGTCCAAGGTTATACAATAAAATAATTGATAAATACCCAAATTTGGAACATTTTAGTATCAGGAATTTCAAAAATAGCGTTAGGAATTTAATTTTTAAAGAATATATATTGATTTAATATGTATATGTATTTGTATGACTTAAATTGTTAAAATTGAAATTGTACTTTTAAATTTAATTTATTCCTGTAATTTTTTTTTCTTGACCCAGTTTGTGTCAAAAAATTATCTTTGTGTTTAGATATCTCCCTGAGCACGAGTTTTTTACTCCTTCAGGGAAGAACTAAGATTTTATTTCTGTCAATGTTATTTTATTAACAATAAACAATATTAAACAATATATTATAAGAAGAATGTAAGTTTTAATTTTATGCCCATTTTTTCACAAGTTTGAATTTTTATTCAAAAGAAATATTTCCTCAACTTTTTTTTATAGAAAAGTGAAATTTTCAGGTATAGGCCTATTTATGTAGTAGCCTTACAGAATGTTTTCGTGAATCTAATATACCGTAAATATGTATTACTGAAGATAGTGTATTGAAAATTTTGAAAATATTCGCATGGAAATTTTTTGTAAGGAAATGAATTAACAAAGCAACTACTGTTACATCATAAGCAAAAGATACGTGCCCATGTGTTGTAAAAATATCAGTTCTATAGCTTCAGCACATTTCAAGAAAATAATTTAATATTGTGATGACAGGAAGTTGCTCACCAATATCACCTTAAAAGCATAATGCGATAAGAGTTTTGTTATGTAATATTAGTTACACTTAAAACATATACAGCACCTAGGTGACTTTACTTTGTACTGCAATATTGTTTTGATTAGTTTATTGATTACTTTTATAAGGCTAAAGGTACCATCAATATCAATTCTAACTTATCATGTCATACTCAAACTTTTTTTTTGGGGGGGGGGATATCACTTTCTTTATGAATGATGTGTTTTATCCATTTAATACAGTATAGTTGTACTACTATGGAATTTATGTGAATATTCCTTCTTAACTCTTTACTATTATTTGCCGTGGGACTGAAGCCGGATGGTCTATGGCGAGTCCTTGGCATCAACCCCTTTGATTAGATTGCCTGGTTGGGTTTTCCCGAGGTTTTCCCCAAACCAAAAGGCAAATACCGGGTAATATTTTGGCGAATCCTCGGACCTCACCTCATCTCACTACATCTCGCCAAAATATTGTAAAAAATATTGTAAAATATTGTAAAAAATTGCACAAAATTGTAAAAATTGTAGAAAATTACTAAATTGTGAAACTATAAAAATTTGTAAAAATTGTAATTGTAATATTGTAAACTTTTGACTTATTCCACATCTTAAAGCTTCATTGCTCATGTAAGATCTATGGAATAAAATGAATGAATGAATGAATGAATGAATGAATGAATGAATGAATGAATGAATGAATGAATGAATGAATGAATGAATGAATGAATGAATGAATGAATGAATGAATGAATTATGCTATTAACATGTTAGAAATTTATTTTTTCAGTCGTTGACTTTATTACTTTATATATTTTGTTAGGTGTTAACCTTTACATAATAAGTTGTGTGATGTATGAACGTTTTCGTTGAGCATTTCAACATCATCAGATACAAACTGTCATTTTACAATATCAATACTCTCAGTGTTATCTACACAATCTACACATACAATACATGTTTACTACCATATGCAAATGCTGGGTAACTTTCGGTGCTGGACCCCGGACTCATTTCACCGGCATTATCACCTTCATATAATTCAGACGCTAAATAACCCAGATGTGGATACAGCGTCGTAAAATAACCCAATAAAAAAATATACTGTGTACTTGTAAACTTCCTCCTCCTCATCCAGCAACGTTGCCAAACGCCTAATATTGTAAACTTTAATAATTAGTTAAATATTGCAATTAGAAAAAAATTGTGAGGGCATTTTTTCTTTCTTATGACATGAACAATCA
>JAJSOF020000015.1:132997041-133144541 GCA_025594305.2 Periplaneta americana | reverse complement strand
CTGACTTCCCTATTAATGCCATTATATCACTTCAATTAAATACACTAAATTAATGGAAACCAATAACAATTATATCAGTTTCTACACGCAAAGACGTTCACTATGTGACCAAACACACGACATTATACCTACTGAAGCAATTACAACGGAAAAGACTCCTGCGCTCACGGGCGACCTCGCGAAGTGTGCTACTCGTAAGGGTTGTTTACGTATCTCGTGCCGAGGACGATGGAAGGATGAATATACCGAGCAAGGGTTGAACAATGTGTGGGTGCAAATTGTGTCCCATCTGATTTATCTGCAGTACGTAGTAGCAGAAATAAACCAGTGTGTATCTGTACAAATAATGTATTCTTTGAAATATATATCCTATTACGAAAAATATAATAATAATAATAATAATAATAATAATAATAATAATAATAATAATAATGGCTTTATTTAACCTGGCAGAGTTAAGGCCTTAAGGCCTTCTCTTACACTCAACCAGGATTAAAACTTGCTTACACAGTTGATCATAAAACTTGATCAGAATTAATATACAGTATCTACAGCATATTACTTAAGTAAAATTAATTAAATAATTATGACAAACGAAATTAAAGAACAGTAAGAACTTATTGCTTTTATCAACAGAATAATGGGACCGAATATTACGTGCAACTTTAAAGGAAAGAATTATTTAACAATTTTTTAATTTAAAATTCCATGCACAATATAAACATTTGTCCTCATATCACGAAATAAATACTCGCTCACAACACCATATCACACACTCCATTCCTAAACACAGAACATCCTTCTACTCTTCATCTTTTACCGTCTCTGCAGCTCATCCCTGGAACTTTCTACCACAACATGTCAGAGACTGTCGGACATTGTCTAGTTTCAAAAATAAACTAAAATTGCATTTTTTTCAATTCTGATTCCTTTCAGTTATAAGTCCTTTCTCTGCGATAGTTTTGTAAAAATATATAAATATCTGTTTTCTTCCATTCGCCTTTTTGTTCTCTTGATCACCAGATGAATTTATTATCATACCCTTTTTATTGTGAATTTTATTTAATTTTCGTATTTCTTTTCTTTTTTTTTATTATTTTATTACATTCCATTTGTTATATTCTTCCTTACGTTCTTCAGATTAACTATTCTGTACTAAATGAGTTGCTTTTACTATATTTCAATGTATTTTAGTTTCTTTTTTTCTATTATGGTATTAATTTCATGTTGTTTAGTGTCGATTTATTATGCTATTATCATTATTTTTTTGTAATATGTTAGTATTCTGTTCTTTAACTTTTTGTTAAATTTTTCACTGATTGTATACTTTGTGACCAGGTCGAGTGTAAGAGAAGGCCCTATGGCAGGCATGTCAATTGATGCCCACAGAAGCAAGCGCGCGCTTTAGAGCCCAGGAGAGCCTGAGCGCTTTACAGCGGAAAGGAAAGAGACAGACGAAAGAGGTGGTATATGCCGCTTGGTCGAGCTATATTCAGGGATGGCCAGCACTGATTCAATAGATAAAGGGAAGAGAACTTATTAAAACTGTATCCATGTTAATTTTTAGATTTGCCTGAGAAGTATAAGTGCATTATAAGAATGTAAGTTTTAATTTTAATGCTCATTTTTTTACTAGTTTGATTTTTTTATTCAAAAGAAATATTTTATCAACTTTTCGTACAGAAAAGTGAAATTTTAAGGTATAGGCCTATTTATTTAGTAGCCTTACAGAATGTTTTCGTAATCTAATATACTGTTTATACGTATTACTGAAGATAGCGTATTGAAAATTTTGAAAATATTCGCATGGAAATTGTTTGTAAGGAAATGAATTAACAAAGCAACTACTGTTACACCATAAGCAAAAGATACGTGCCCATGTGTTGTAAAAATGTCAGCTCTATAGCTTCAGCAGATTTGGAGAAAATAATTTAATATTCTGATGATAGGAAGTTGCTCACAAATATCACCTTAAAAGCATAATGCAATAAGAGTTTTGTTATGTAATATTAGTTACACTGAAAACAGATGCAGTACCTAGGTAACTTTGCTTTGTACTGTAATATTGTTTTGATTAGTTTATTGATTATTTTTGTAAGACTAAAGATACCATCAATATCAATTCCTACTTATCATGTCATACTCAATCTCTTTCTTTGGAATATCACTTTCTTTATGAATGATGTGTTTCATCCACTTAATACAGTATAATATTATACTACTATGGAATTTAAGTGAATATTCCTTCTTAACTCTCTATAATGTTATTAAGATTTAAAAACAAGTGCAATATTAAGAAATCGGTGTTAGTACTTTTGTTTTACAGACAATATAGATAATATTAAACAGAAAGAAGCCATATAAAAATAACGACATAAAATTTCACGTTCCGTTTGAAGTTTGTGCACCACTGTTTTCTTAATCCAACAGGTGCTTATTCATATACACAACCCTTCCTCTTTCCATACTTAGCGCTTGCTGCCCGTGCACGACGTCAAGGTCAGAAAAATGCGCTTGCTTTGACATCACTGCCCCATGGTCTTAACTCTGCCAGTATAAATAAAGAATTATTATTATTAAAAATAATTAAAAGAGTTGTAGGTTATTTGAAAGTGAAATAGGTTCAAAAGTGTTCCATTATATAATAAACACATGTAGTAATAACATATATCCGCGAAAGTTCGAAACTATTACAAGGAAAAGCACCAGGAAAGAAAATGCATTTCTTTGATTAGTTCCAGCATTCGCCAGCACGCTGCATTGTTCGCGGCTATATAAGCTCGATGAAGATCGCTGTCTCGTTTTTCTAGCCTTGACCCAGCGCGCGCCGCAACATAATCGCGGTAATATCACGTATTTGACATAATTAACCTCTCTACATAAACACACTGTCAAAACAATGCTTCAACTGTACCGCTAAGCCGTAACACAAACTCAACAACCGCAAAATGCTACCCGCAATTCGTACAATCGATTCAAAAGACAATGAATCACAACTCTGTTTGTACACAATAAACTCTGAATCTACACAGTTTTAATACATCACACACACGCTCACACCTGACACATATACACCAGCAAATGGGGATACAAGTGATTCATTTCCTTCACTTCAAACCCAATATTCTCCAATATTCCCCCTTTTCTTCTTCCTCATCATGTCCGCATATGATCAATATATATTAGTGTTATCTATTTATATTTGTACAGGGACATCATTTCATTTTTAGTTCGATTTTTATTGTACCTGAGTTTTTTAATGTACTTCACTCCCACCCCTTCTATTAATGAAGTTCAACCGTCCTCCACACAGATCCAAGACCGCATATACAGTCATAATAGCCTTACGGTCATAGTAAACAGTACGTTCCAAAAATATGTTCGCGTTTTCCAGTGACGGAAGAGCTTTCAATATTGCATCATTTTCCATTTGCCTACGTCGCATCCCGGTTTCCTCCACCTGCTTCTATTCGCCTCTCTGTAAATACTAGTGGCTGGGCTGTCTTAGCTCTTTTCTGAGAACATTAATTTCTGTTAGGAATTGGACGTCTACGTAATATTATACCCATACAATTGTTTAAAATAACTTAAATAAAAGGGCCTCGTTAAGTAATTAACTTTCACGTGATTTCTTCCCTTTCTACGACGCTGCGACGTAACCACTTGGACGGACAGTAGATAGCATGTCTGAGTAATTTTATCTTTTCGGATCGGGCTGAAGTGAGGATTGAATTTACAGTACGTAAAGCCTCTTTTATAGAGTAGGTACAGAATTATTTCAACATGAGTTACTGATACGAAGTACGAACCTGGTAATTGGAATTACGTACAATAGTCTATAGTGCGATAATATGCACATTAGAACTGAAGCCTGTATCGAAATGAACAGCCACCATTTTCTAAAATGTGTTTAAATATCCATATTATGATTATTCTTGAATTTAACTTCATTCTGTATGGTGTACGCTAATGTGCTGTAGACAGTATAATATACACTGCATAATGAATGTGTCCGCATGGAAAGCTCATTTCGTGAGTAAAAACGCTCATTGTTAATACTGTACTGTACTTTGATTAAACAAAAACCTAATGAAAATTATCAAACTCAAAATCGCGATATTTCCTAGTTTACGTAAATGGATGAACTACTTTTCTTCCCTACTATACCTAGTAAAGTGATTTGTTTGTATATTACTCCAGTATCATCAAACTCCAGTCGTGGAAGGGGGTAGCAAACGGTGTTTTCGGTTCTTAATCGTTGATCCAAAGGTATAGCCAAGTTAATATTAGAAATGTTAGTAAAAATAAAATAATGTCCCTGTATTTATTAACGTTCCATGGTATTCGTACAGCGCTTCACAGCTGTAATTTGGAAAATGTAAAAAAATCTTAATAGTTGGGAGATTACGTTATTAAAACAGTTGCCCTAGCTCGATTAGCATAGCCGTAATAATATATTCAAATTTTAAAACATTGTAATAAATTACGTAAAATAATATATCATTTTGTTTTGAGGAATTACTCGTCAATAAGTTTATTACGCACAATATATTTAACTTTATTCCAATCAGTAATTATGTATGGAATTATAGGATGGAGTAGCTCATTTAAATCCAATTATAATGCACTTTATTTATTACAGAAGAAAATAATTAAAATATGTCTTCATAAACCTATTGATTATCCATCTCAAAATTTGTTTTTAGACTTTAATGTACTTAACATAAGACAAATTTATTATATTGTATTAATAAAATTCATACATAAAACTCGAAATAATTTTGAATTATATTCTCATTGTTATGAAACAAAAGGTATGAATACTTTAAGATTGTTTGAACCAAAATGCAACACTGTTACAGTATTTAATCATAGTAGTAATTTAGGCCCAAGAATATATAACAAATTTATATTTAAATATCCTAATCTTGTCAATTCTAATAGTTCTAGTATTAATTTTAAAAAGTTATCTCTGGATTTTATAAAAATTGAAAAATTGTAAATTTAAATTTATATATTCTAATTGCATAGTAGACATAAGGCAAATTGTATTGTATACTTATTAATTTAAATTCAGGAATCCGCCCCTGAGCACGAGTTTTACTCTTTCAGGGGTGAGCTAATGTTTTTCTGTATATATTATATTTTATGTTACAATTATTAGCAAAATAAATAAATAAATAAATAAATGAATAGATAGACAGACAGACAGACAGACAGATAGATAGATAGATAGATAGATAGACAGACAGACAGACAGACAGACAGATAGGCAGATAGATAGATAGATAGATAGATAGATAGATAGATAGATAGATAGATAGATAGATAGATAGATAGATAGATAGATAGATAGATAGATAGATAGATAGATAGATAGATAGATAGATAGATAGATAGATAGATAGATAGATAGATAGATAGATAGATAGATAGATAGATAGATAGATAGATAGATAGATAGATAGATAGATAGATAGATAGATAGATAGATAGATAGATAGATAGATAGATAGATAGATAGATAGATAGATAGATAGATAGATAGATAGATAGATAGATAGATAGATAGATAGATAGATAGATAGATAGATAGATAGATAGATAGATAGATAGATAGATAGATAGATAGATAGATAGATAGATAGATAGATAGATAGATAGATAGATAGATAGATAGATAGATAGATAGATAGATAGATAGATAGATAGATAGATAGATAGATAGATAGATAGATAGATAGATAGATAGATAGATAGATAGATAGATAGATAGATAGATAGATAGATAGATAGATAGATAGATAGATAGATAGATAGATAGATAGATAGATAGATAGATAGATAGATAGATAGATAGATAGATAGATAGATAGATAGATAGATAGATAGATAGATAGATAGATAGATAGATAGATAGATAGATAGATAGATAGATAGATAGATAGATAGATAGATAGATAGATAGATAGATAGATAGATAGATAGATAGATAGATAGATAGATAGATAGATAGATAGATAGATAGATAGATAGATAGATAGATAGATAGATAGATAGATAGATAGATAGGCAGATAGGCAGATAGGCAGACAGGCAGACAGACAGACAGACAGACAGACGACAGACAGACAGACAGACAGACAGACAGACAGACAGACAGACAGACAGACAGACAGACAGACAGATAGATAGATAGATAGATAGATAGATAGATAGATAGATAGATAGATAGATAGATAGATAGATAGATAGATAGATAGATAGATAGATAGATAGATAGATAGATAGATAGATATAAATAAATAACTAAATAAACGCAAACTCTTTACAGAATGTGTAATTTTTGTGAGACAGAGACTTTGTGGCCTTTTTAAGAATGAATGCAACAGTTTCAGACCACACTCCTCTATAAAATTCCTATGAACACTTGCAATAAACTGGAAGATGGAAAATTTTACTGACAGAATTTTACTTAGCGTAAAACATGTTTCACAGAGCTTTCATTGCCAGATAAAACAGCATCAGTAACATCAAAGGTAATTTCTGCGCACAGGAGCTGATCGCCCGTGAGCTGCAAGTACTGAGCGAAAGTGAAACGAATGATGTCACGAACCTGTCCACTCGTTCACAATATCACAACCTTTCCCTTGTGAACTTCATCGGACATTAATTACAATTACTATAACGGGATCCAGGCGTGTTCAAGCTGTCCGACCATGAACTTGTTTTCTGCAAGCTAGGTTTTTTTATTCCAGTTTTTCTTGAAGAAGGAACTTGTATCTTGATCACGAGAAACTGGGACAAACAAATTAGCGTGCTCTTCGTAAGAACAATATGTTGTAAGTCACATTAGATGTGTGTACACCCTTTCTCACTTTCTAACAGTAATACGTCCCTTTTATTTTATTTTATTTTATTTTATTTTATTTTTGGCGTGAATAAGTCTATATGTTGGGTCCGGTATTAAGGCTCATTCACAATGAAAATTAAATATAACGTAAGCGTTAACTTAAAAATGTAAACGGTACGGTAAAATGAAGAAGTCGTACCTCATTCACGATGGCAACATAAACATAACCGCAAAGATATTTGGTAACCATGGAAACATAACAATGACGTCATTTCCTCATATTCTGTCGTGTCCACACCTGTGGAGTAACGGTTAGCACGTCTAGCCGCGAAACCAGGTGGCTCGGGTTCGATTCCCGGTCGGGACAAGTTACCTGGTTGAGGTTTTTTCCGGGGTTTTCCCTCAACCCAATATGAGCAAATGCTGGGTAACTTTCGGTGTTGGACCCCGGACTCATTTCACCGGCATTATCACCTTCATCTCATTCAGTCGCTGTTGATAAAGCGTCGTAAAATAACTACTAAAAAAATATATTCTGTCGTATACTTCAGCAATCCACGATTCTGTACTGTTTGCAAATCACGTTAACGTCTAACGGCAATGTTAATGTCAGTGTTTATGTGGGATAAGAAGGGGTAGGAAGGCAGTCGCTCTGTGGAGCTACAGTTCTGCAGGTCTGGCCTATACCGATTTTGTCAGAAGCCTTATGCGGTATTGAAGACCAAGTCGTAAGTTATTGACGTTAGTCTACAAAAGAAAGGAATGTGTGATAGATATGTTCTATATCAGCGGTCATCAAAACACTGCACGCTCGGGCTAGCGTCTCTTACCCGCGAACAAGACAGCAGACAGCCCTAGCGTGCAATCGTCGCTGCTGGCGAGTATGCTCTCTATCCCTTGTGCACGACAGAGCAGAGTTCCTTACCCTCCATGCATTCTACCCATTTCAGCGAGTGCTGACGACCACTGTTCTATATGGTATCTACCGTCATGTCTCACAGGCTAGTCTTTGGCATTAGAAGTTGATCCAAGTCCGATAACTAGAGACAGAAGTATATATTTCTACATATTATTACAGAATTTTAACACATTATTACAGAAAAATAAACCAAGGAGCAATACTCGGATGTCTACTCTCCCCATTTATTCAACACACACATTGACGATGCAGCTATCAGCCAATAGCAGGAACAAATAATCAAACACTGTTAAGCTTGGAAACGTTACTATAAAGACACGTTTTTTTTTCTTACAGACACTGAGGAAGGTCTTAATAAAGCAGCTATACCACTTCAAATAATTATGAAAGATTACAATTTAAATATTTCACCAACCAAACCTAAAGTTATGACATTGGAAGGGAAGTATCCTGTTAGATAAAATCTAGTATTAAACAACAACATAACAGAGGGAGATAGTACATTTAATTATCTGGAATGCTTCATTTATATGATACAGATAAAGATCCGGAACAAAATTGTTAAGATGTGGTGAACAATGTACAGACTTAAAAAAAATAGAACAGAAGGAAAACTGTGACACAGTTCTATAAAGTATTAGCAGGTCTACTTTTTGCGTACGGCAGCGAAAACTAGTCTCTGAATAAATCAAGAAAAAGGAAAATCGAATCTGCAGAGATGCGATACCTTGGGCGAATAATGGGATATACCTTGAATTAGCATATCCGCAATACCAATATCAGAGATCAACTAACCATTTTTAATTAGGGAGGTGGAATATGATGGTAGAGATTGGATTAATCTTGCTCAAGATAAGAACCGATGGCGGGCTTATGTGAGGGCGACAATGAATCTCCGAGTTCCTTAGAAGCCATAGGTAACTAAGTAGGTAACTAATTTTTATTATTTACTTATTTTTATTATTTATTTATTTTTGTTTGTATTTACTTATTCATTAATTCACAAATATATTTATTCACTTTACTCTGGTGAATTAACGGGTTAGGTACAGCTTACAGCAGTAAAATTTTGGAAATATTCAACATTTTTTTCCTCCATTACTGTATCTTGTACAATAATGAAAATTAGTATGTGTAAAACACTGTTCTTCTGCTATATGAAAAAAATAAATAAATATTTTTACGATTTAAAAAAAATATATATATATATTTTTTTTTTCAAAATTCAAAGTTCACTGTGCAATCGATCACCAATGATACCGGCCCACATGTTGAGGAGAACCGCACCTGGTGATGAGATGGAACAGTTGCACGTGGGTTTTCATACGCCCATAAATGCTGATTGCGAAAATTTGTTATGCCATCTCGTGTGAACTTTGCTTCATCTGTAAATAATACTAAGGCAGGAAAGTTCGGATTTACACCACACTGCTGCAAGAACCACTGACAGAACCTAACTCGTGCAGGGTAATCTGCTGGTGACAGGGCCTGTACACGTTGCAAATGATAAGGATACAATTGATACTCTTTCAACAGTCTCCAGACAGTCGTATGAGGAACATTGACTTGCAACGCTACCCTTCGTGTGCTGATAGAAGGAGTCATGTTCTTCACAGCCTCCAGAATCTCCTCCTGTACTTCTGGAGTTGTAGATCTTGGTCGTCCCCTTCCCAAATCAGGAAAGTTAAATTTTCCATACTCGCACAGACGGTAATGGAGACGTACAAATGTCTTCCGATCTGGACATTGTCGCTGTGGGTACCTCTCCTGGTACAAACGACGAGCCAGCGCAGCATTGCCGTCCGCCTTACCGTACATGAAGTGTACCTCTGCCATCTCTTGATTTGAATACATGTCGCACAGTCTAACGCCTACACAACACTGAATGTAACCTTCGCTTCGGAATGAAAATTCAGAGTGCCCTTAATGTCTCCTTTAACGGCAACGACCTGCGGAAAGAAAAACGTTCCGGTGAATTTCAATGTTGTGAAGGCCATAACTCGGAAATAAAGCATTTCAGGACACATGTTGTAATGAACTATTTTGATTGTCTACATGTGGGAAATACATACCTGAAATTATGCTCCGTATTTTTAAACACCCTGTATAAAGAAAAGGATTGTTGTGTATACTAGGTCTTCTCTCAATATCTGATTATTCGCTTTCCTCTAAATTATAAGAAAGTACAAATTTATTATAATCTCGCTGACGTTGAAATATTTACTGATAACTTTTTTATAAATATCTGACATGGTTTTAAAGAACAATATCTACTCATCGCAACACGAAGAATTAATCTTAGTTTTGGCCAATATCCTATGTATAGAGAAACTATACATCAAGTTTAATTAAAATCGTACGCTGGGATGGAAGCTGTTTCGTCCGAACGCAGGCAGTGGGGTCATGGCAGCGGGACAGCCTCGGGAGATATATTGCTCATTGAATCGTACGAACGGTGTTCCTCAGTGACAAGCAGACAGGCGTACAGGCCTGCAGGCCTGTCCGACAGTACTCAATCACATTAAGACGTCAGTATTTATATCCACTGCTTCAGTTTGATAGATCGTCCCTACAAGGAGTTGAACTATCGCGGAAGTAGGTTCAGGTATTAAGAGTACAATGTCCATGTCAATACAAAGGAGCTTTCAAAGATTTGTTGCCTCTCTCATTTCCTTAAGTCGCCTCTCACCTCTCGTTGGCGCTTAGTGGCACTACTGAATAAAACAATTGTTATCTAAGTTGAGAGTATGCACACTCAGGCTCACGACTTATTTTAAACCTAAATTTGAATTATTTTCCATACATTAATAGGCGATATGTATCTAGTCAGAGATGTATGCAATGGAGGGAAAAAGAACTGGCCAACCTACCCCATTATCTCCTGGCCTAGTTGTATCATGAGTAGGGCCGTGACATCGGTGAACATACGACGCCGGACAGTACAGGCAGCGGAAGAGAATTTGACACACGCCTAAGCAAGCACGTTCCGTGTTTTGTATACGATCATTGTGTATTATAAAATGAAGAAAATACAGGGACATCATTTTATTTTTACTAACATTTCTAATATTAACCTGGCTATACCTTTGGATCAACGATTAAGACCCAGAAACACCTTTGCTACCCCCTTCCACGACTGGAGTTCGATGATACTGGCGTAATATACAAACAAATCACTTTACTAGGTATAGGAGGGAAGAAAAGTAGTTCATCCATTTACATAAACTATCGCGATTTTGAGTTTGATAATTTTCATTACGTTTTTGTTTATTCAAAATAAAGTACAGTATCAACATTGAGTGCTTTTACTCACGAACTGAGCTTTCCATGCGGACGTATTCATTATGCAATGTATATTATACTGTCTACAACACATTAGCGTACACTATAGAGAATGAAGTTAAATTGAAAAATAACCATAATATGGATATTTAAACACATTTTTGAAAATGGTCGCCGTTCATTTCGATACAGGCTTCAGTTCTAATGTGCATATTATCGCACTATAAACTATTGTACGTAATTCGAATTACCAGGTTCGTACTTTGTATCAGTAACTAATGTTGAAATAATTCTGTTCCTACTCTATAAAAGAGATCTTACGTATGTACTGTAAATTCAATCTTCACTTCTGCCCGATCCGAAAAGTTAAAATTACTCAGATATGCTATCTACTGTCCGACCAAGTGGTTACGTTGCAGCGTCGTAGAAAGGGAGGAAATCACGTGACAGTTCATTATTTAACGAGGCCCTTTTATTTAAGTTATTTTAAACAATTGTATGGGTATAATATTACGTAGACGTCCAATTCCTAACAGAAATTAATGTTCTCAGAAAAGAGCTAAGACAGCCCAGCCACTAGTATTTACAGAGAGGCGAATAGAAGCAGGTGGGGGAAACCGGAATGCGACGTAGGCAAATGGAGAATGATGCAATATTGAAAGCTCTTTCGTCACTGGAAAACGCGAACATATTTTTAGAACGTACTGTTTACTATGACTGTAAGGCTACTATGACTGTATATGGGGTCTTGGATCTGTGTGGAGAACGGTTGAATTTCATTAGTAGAAGGGGTGGGAGTTAAGTACATTAAAAAAGTCAGGTACAATAAAAATTGAAGTAAAAATAAAATGATGTCCCTGTACAATCATTGTATATAAGCGTTAATATCGTAAAAGTCTAAAATGCTGGTGGGGTAGAGAATAATATTCCGATATTAATACTGATTATACAATGATTGTATCGTCTTGATTTTATAACACGCAATAATCGTATAAAAACACGGAACGTGCTTGCTTAGGCGTGTGTCGAATTCGCTACCGCGGCCTGTACTTGAAACACATCGATTACATTCTGTCCGTCACCGGGCGTCACCTGGATAGTTGACTAAACAACAAATAACAATATGTGAGGAAATGGTAAATTTACAATATACTAAGAGTTCCGAGATTAATGTTGAGGAATGAAGAACGTATTCCTCGAATTATTTAATTCGATATGCCCACAGCCAATATACTATGGGTTGGCACTTATTTCTATAAGAGGTTGGAAATTATGAGGATGTTTTGTCTTAAGTAAACATAGGCGCTAACAATGAGATTAATATGTCACGATTTCGGCTTACGAACTGTAGCTGACCTTGAAACCTTGAAACTTACCCACTTTATACAAAGATTGAAAAATTAATATTTCATTAAGTAACAACAGCACATTAAGAAGCTATTGAAACACAACTACCGGAAGATAGTTCGTTTTTGTTGCAACAAATAATTTTATCTCAAAAGACTTTGCGCTTGTAAATTATATTTTCTATATGGTCTCCCTATAGGTCAGTCATATTTCTTTTTCTAAGTCACTGCAATTTGATACGTTTTATGACTAATGTGGCTCTTAGTTACTACTGGTTTTACAAAAACTGCCCGGTATGTACGATGATTTGTATATGATAACTTTGCGTTGTCCTAAACGGCTTTGATTGGCTGAAATCTAACTGATTCTTGCACATCATTAGTGAATGACTGAATGACTGAAGAATTTTTTATTTATTATTTGACGACGCTTTACAAACTGTTACGGTTATCTAGCGTCTGAGTGAGAACAACGTGGTAATGCTAGCGAAATGGGTTCAGGGTCCAGCGCCGAAAGTTACCCAGCATTTGCAAGTAATTGGTTGAGGGAAAACCCCAGAAAAATCCTCAACTAAATAACTTGTCCCAACCAAGATATGAATGCGGGTTCGCTCGTTTCACGGTCAGACATACTAACAGTTATCGCACAGCGCTGGACTATGAGTGAAGTAGTTTTCGTAGTTACTTAACTTTTTATATAAATATACAAAATTGAATCGATATTGGTTAAGTCTCTTAAATATTAGTCATTAAATTTGAAATTACCTCTGATTGAGGTTCTGGCTGATATGTACTGCACATCTATTAGGCAGTACATGTCACTTGTCAGAGAAGAAAACCAGATGAATAGGTCTAATAATCTCGAGAATCGCTGTACATAAAAGACAGACAAATGGAATGCTGAAGATCAGTTTCCGGTGTCAGAGACGCTGTAAAAGTATATATTTATATAATCTGAACTGGTAATGGAAATTACGGGAAAACGGCTGAACGGATTTTAATAAATGACCCCTCATTTTGAAGCTTGGAACTCAAAGTTTTTCAGAAAAATAGTAGTTTTCAGTGAAATGTCAATTTTTCAACATAATTTTCCTATTTTCCAAAATCCATCTGTCGACAGTTTTGAGAACTAGCTAATTGCATTTCAGAATAAAACAAAACACACACTACAGTACTATACTTACACGAAGGCCATGATCTGCAAGAATGCTGACATATTTAGAGCTCAAATTAAATTGGTTATTAAAAACTTAACTTACTAAAAATAATTTACAGGTTCGATTCTGTGGTGTGTAATTTTCTGGGTACAGCTGTGTATTGGATATTAAAAACTACAAAACTTGAGCTGGTTTGATAACATTATTACCATTAGAAATGAAATATTATTGTAGTTAATGCCATTATGTGACTATTTTTCATTAATTATACAAATTACTGCTACATTGATAGTATGAAAGTGAAACGTTTTGGGATTATATAAGTAGATGTAGAGAATAACTTATATTAGATTTTGATTTCTATATTTTACTAAGTGGCGACTATATAGTATATATAGTAAATGTTACTGAAAGCTATAAAACTTACATAAGATAATAATATTATTAAAAATCAAATATTTGCATAATTATTAATCAAGTGGGGTTGGGTCTTTTTCATATATTTAATTGCGGTGTGGTGTAGATATTTATATGCGTGGTTCTCTTCAGTATTGGCACGAAAGAGAGAGTATCTTTCATTATTATGGAAGCAAATAACTTTCTGAATGTCTGGTATTCTTCATTGAAAATAAATCTGAAAAATGTTTATTTGAACGTCTAATGAACTTAGTTTGCAGCATTTGCTGCACAAGCCACTAGTATTTCTGTAAAAGTAACGAAATATATATATATATGTATTTTTCAGCAGGACAATACTTTCTCTTCCTGTTAAGATAAAGTAAATATGCACGCCTCTACGGTGAATTTGCATAGTAAGCCATATTATTGTAATATTAATTAATAAAACTAATATAGGCTATCGTACAAGATACGTAAAATTGTTCATAAATGTACTATGCACTTCCGTGTGCATTTTTACAGACCGACACAATGCAGAAAAAGAAACCGAATCAAAGTGAAGGCAAATTGAAAGCGAAAGATGAAAGATCACGCTGGAGGGTAAAGAGTCTTTTTTATTGTAGATACGTGACACAGATTATCAAACCATAATTAAAGGAATACAGAGTAAATGAGTTACAAAGACAATTATTATTTGTGACTAAAGCGATAATGTATCCGGTCATATCACGGAAGTAAAGAGGCATTTATCCCCTTTCTATAGAGACTGAGATCGTTTTGTCTCTGCTTGTCCGGTAGTGTATTGCACGATTGTCTTGCGCTTTTCATACGACGGGGCAGTCCTTCTTCTCTTTTTTTAACTAACCAAAAGGAAACCTGTAACTCTAAAAACAATGGGAACAAGATAAGGTTTTTAGCAGACAATTTTATCGAACTGTTTTCTATTGTGGCTCAAATGATAGCTTCTCCTCGTACAAATATAGGGGAGTATGGGTATTTCCAAAACGAGAAGTAGGTACTTAACTCTTTGTGCTAGAGACCAGATGTCTGTCCCTTGTCACTGAATTGATTTAAAATCGTTAAAAGAATGTAGATGGGAAGGCACAAATAATTAGATTCTTGAACGATGGTGTTATTATTATTATTATTATTATTATTATTATTATTATTATTATTATTATTATTATTATTATTATTATTATTATTATTATTATGTTCAAATAGGATTGCTGCTTTAACAAGTTCCGACGGAGTTGAGGAAGAGTTAACGTGTGGGAAAATGTCCGAGATAGTATCAAAATTGCAGCTGAGCAGAGCATAGGTTATTATGAAACTAAGGAAAAGAAACCGTAGTTTGATGAAGATTGTTGCATGGTAGTAAAGGGTGCGTCAGAAAGAACGGATGGATTTCAAACTATCGATACGCAACGAGGAGAGAGATATAGTGAGGGGGACCACGACTGTTGGGTCAGCCATAGAATGCAGTTTCAGTTGAGAATATGGTGTTGGTCTGGTGTACAACGTGCTTTCATCGTAGAGACATTTTTGAAAAATGAAGAGTCTGTGATCGCCACTCAGGACTCATTTCGACATCGGATGTCACGCTAGGATTCCAACTCGGAATACAATTTTGCGGTGGGTGGCTTCATTTCGTATCACAGGTTCAACATTAAAGAAGAAATCACCTGGACGAAATTCTATTGCACTGAGATTGTCCGAGGCTACGGTAAGATCTCGCGCCCTGCGACTTCTTTCTTTGGGACCATTTGAAGGCGTAAGTTTGTAAACATCGATCACATACACTGGACGAACTGAAGACAGCGATTCGTGAAGAAATCGTGGCAATTGCACCAGCTATGACTGTGAAAGTGATGGCGAACATCAGAAAACGCCTCGATGCCTGTATTGAAAGCCAAGGACATCATATGGATAATGTTGTTTTCCATAAATAAACTGCATGTATTGGTGAATATGTTGATAACAATAAATTTTTGATTTGATGAATCTTTACAATTTTCTTGCCATGTGAAATCCATCCGTTCTTTCTGACGCACCCTGTAGAAAGAAGGAAACAGGCAAAATTGAAATTCTTACAGGATCCAGTTGAGGAGAATAGAGATAATTATTTCAATGAAAGACGGGAAGCAAGTCGTACACTTAGGAATAAAAAGAGAGATTACTTGAAGGAAAAATGAATGAGGTTGAAACAAATAGCATGAATAAAAACATTCGAGATTTATTATAAGGGTATGAAGGAAATTAAGAACGGATATCAGGTAAGGGTAAACGTGACCAAGGATAAGAATGGTGACTTGCTTGCAGACTCTCATTCAATCCTGAACAGATGGAAAAAACTATTTTGGACAACTACTAAATGTACGTAGGCCAAATAGAAATGATCGGGACGAAATTCAAATACAACTGCTGAGCCATTTATACCCGAACCCACACTTTTTGAAGTGGAAATTTCGACAGAAAATCTGAAAAAGTAGAAATCTCCAGGTATCGATTAAATTGCAGCAGAATTAACACAAGAGGGTGGAAACGCATTATCTAGCGAAATTTATAAGCTTGTACTTGCTATTTGGGAAAAGGAAATTGTACCAGTACAATGGAAGAAGACCATAATTGTACCTATTTTTAAGAAATTGGACAAAACTAACTGTAGTAACTTTCGAGGAATATCCACGAACTCCGCGTTCTGGCTGCTTACAGCGCCATATTTTCACCGGGTGGCAAGACTTGGAATTAATTATTTTTATTATTTTTTGGCATAATTCACGAGCACATTGCTTAATTAGCATATCTACGAGGTTTCACACTCTTACGATCATTACAGTCCGTGCTGTGCCACGCTGAACGCCGTTAGTTTAATTGTAACCAACTGATATGTACATAATAGGCCTATCGGTTCAGCATGTGATAAAGCTATTACAGTCCCCTCGTTTCATTGTTGCTTAAACGCGTCAACGGCGCTTCTTCATTCCCGAGTTAAGGATGTAACATTAAACTTTACACTATTTATGTTGACTGCTGTTGACAGGGGCCTATATTGCGGATGTTCAAGGTGTGCGCTGGACACCCTGTAAATTCGGTAATCTCATTTTTTATTTTAATTTCTTCTTCTTCTTCTTCTCCCTTCAAGGATTAGGTGATATCACCTGTTCCGGTCTCTATCGTCCAGCCACCTCTTGCGAGGTCTACCCAAATCCCTTTTCCCGATCGGGCGATAATTCATTATCTTCTTTGGTAGCCTATTCTCTGCCATTCTGTCAACATGATCTTTCCATTTTGTTTTATTTTCTTCTACCATGTCGTGTACTGAGAAAATATTGAGATCTGATCTTATTGTTTCATTTTTCATTTTATCGGCTTTAGTGCATCTTCTTACGTATCTCATAAATTTCATCTCTGCCGATTGTATACGTGATTCTTCTTTTTTTGTTATTGTCCATGATTCAGAGCCATATATAAGAGTAGGTACAGCCATAACTTTATAAAATTTCATTTGAGTTTCTTTTCTCGTTTTTCTTCCTAAAGTTCTTCCAATTGTTCCACATATCATCTGAAATCTATTAACTTTCTTCTCAATATCTTTCTCATAATTAAAACTAATATCACATCCTAGATAATTGAAGTTGGATACTTGTTCTAAAATGTTTCCATTTACTATTATCTTAGATCTAACAGGATTTTTCCCCTTAAAAGCCATTATCTTTGTTTTGTTTGCAGATATAGTTAGATTGTAAAATATTGCGTTTTGGCTTAATCTATACACTGCTCTTTGAAGGTTATCTTCTGTTTCCTGGATAACTATTTGATCATCAGCGTATAGTAAAGTATTTAAAGGTGTGTTAGGTTCTATTTTAATCGCAGTCTGTATTTCATCTTTCCACTTCAAAACTAGATCGTCAATATATAAATTAAACAGAGTGGGTGATAAACTGCACCCTTGTCGAACACCTAAATTTGTTAAAATTGCTTCTGACACTTTAAAACCTGAGCTAATAACTATTTTGGTATTTACATATAAACTCTTAACAGCACTAATAAGGTGCTTAGGAAAGCCTCTTATTTCCAGTATTTTCCATAAAAGGGGTCTTTTCACTTTATCGAAAGCTTTTTCATAGTCAATGAATGCTAAGTGGGTTTCCAAACCAAACTCTCGACGTTTTTCAATAATCTGCCTCATTATAAATATATTATCACTAGATGAGCGTCCTTTTCTAAAGCCTGATTGTTCCTCTGATATTACTACATCAGCAATAGCTTGTAATCTTTGATTAAGAATTTTTCCATAGATTTTATATCCTGCATCTAATAAGGTTATTCCTCTATAGTTTCCTGTGTCATTTCTATTACCTTTCTTGAATAGGGAAATAATTTGATGTTTTACTTTTTCCAAGTACCTCATTAGCTATTTTCAATATTGCTGATTTTAACCTACTCCATTCTTCTTCAATATTGTCTTTAGTTTCAACCATTTGTTGTTTTATAAAATGCAACAATAATTTTAATTTGTCACAATTTAAATGCGTGGTAATCTCATTGGAAGTTGACGTATATAGTTCAAGACTAATTTTAATTCATTACCATTTAAATATTTTAAATGCCTGCTGGTTGAATGTGCACACCATCCCCAGAACGGGTTTCGTTTTATAACGTACGCTCTGCCTGACGAAGTGGGATGAGTTCTGGTCTGGTTGTCCTGTCCGTACAAAGGATCATCCCCTGCTGAGAGTTACAGCTATAATTCTTTGCGCGCGCAAGGTGGCATGGTGGGGATACTCGCTTCTCTCAGGCTCGCAGGTCGTCCTGTATACAGGCAGCTCAACTTGTCAATAGCGTTACAAAATATTGTGTTTGACGTTTGTGTTTACTGTTTGTGTGGGTGAATTTACTGTGTTTAGGTTTTACTAGGGTTCATAGTTGTGTGCCAGCGCAGATGAACAATTTAAATTACTTATTTAATGATAATAGCACTTGGAAATGTACACTGTAAAAGATCTTTTGCAAAAGCCATTCTCTTCTCGCCCACTAGGAGAGAAATTACATATAGTGAATAAGGGTAGACCTACCCCGCCACTTCCGAATTTAGTGCAACAATATAAAACAAAAAGCGAACAATATACTAGACATTTTTCTATTTCACAATATGAAATTGTAGAATAGTTAGCGGGTTGTGGAACTTCAAACAAATTATTCTGCTGGCCATGATTATTGTTTGATCATAAATAATGCAATTTCGAATAACGTTATTTGTAGTTGCCTCCTTTCTCCGGCATTTGCAGGGCAGTCATTGAAACAAGGTGATTCATTTTTAAGAAGTTGTGGTGCGAGTACTTTGAATAATATTTAAATGTCATTTTCTTTTAATTGTCATTTTTCCTTTAGTTTAAGGACATTTTAATGATCATTTTAAGTAGATTTTTAGGTCATCAACATCCGCCCCATAGTTATTATTTATAAATAATACTAAATTATATATTAAAAATGGCAGTTAATGTTGACCCGATATTTCACTTAGGCCTATAATAATTGTGCGAGATAGACCAACTATATATTTTTAACAGAACACCCAAACTTCAGGTTCAGCATACGCCACTGGCTGTTGATTGTTGGTGGTTAGCAGTAACAAAAACCGACGACTCACGTTTGACAAGCTGAATGTTAACCTAATGAACGGGACGATAATACTGTGCACGATATCAGTTCGGAAGCTGGCGAATAGGGCCGTGGTTTCAAGTAGCTTTGGATTGAGTAACAGTTTAGCTATTCCTTTCTTCTTTCTTCACAGGGGTGGTGAGATGAGTCCAGTCCTAGATCATATATGTAACAGATATGTCGGGCTTATAGGCTTTGAGGTTAACAACTTTTGTCAGGTTTACTACGCTGCCGTCTAGTGGTTACATAAGGAGTCACGTCATAATTCCCATTTGAATTGCATTAGCCTCTGTGCTGCCATCTCGTGTTCATTTACGGCGGACGGGTGGCGATCCTGGCGGTTGTTCTCTTCAAAGTGCTGCCCATTTTAACGTAGCGAGGAGTTATCTGTTACATATATGATCTAGGGTCCAGTATAATAAGCAAGGATATTTTGAAATTCATTTTACCTAAAGCAAAGTCAGATGAGATCATTAATTATTTCTTATGGTCCCTTTTCGGCTCTTCTTTTCTTGTATTTGCAAAAAGACAATAAATCGTGCTTGTACATTAGAGAGCAAAACATCCTCACTCCCTGTCCAATATGTTCAACCTTCTGAGGCCCAATTGTATAAAACTCCCTGACTAAAGATCAACTTTGATCGAAGATCGAAAAGTGAACCGAGTTCAGATACTTCTTCTATTGTATAAAACTTTTCTGCGATCAAATTACCTTGGTTCAAATGCAATCTAAGTTCACGTGAAAAGGATTTGGCAACATCGCATAAACAGGTGAAATACGTGATGTGCGGACAGGTTTGTTCAGTGTTGCCAATCTAGCGACTTTAACTCTTTTTCAACAACAATTTCTTTTAACTTTTATATTGCTTAAATAGGGATTTAGTGACCTTTTTAGAACCCCATAGTGACAAAACTTAATCTTTCTTTGTTGATAATGAGAAATCTAGCGACTTTACAACTACTTTTTGGCGACTTTCCGTACACTCTGTTGGAGACACTGGTTTTTTTGTGCAATGTAAATAATGGCGGACAATAAGAAGAAGGTTGACTGTTCTCCGAGTTGTTATCATGTTATGGTGTTTGATACTGCTAAACATAATAAAGCTTTATAAAACGACAATTTTTGTTTAGTAATACAGTTAATTGAAAATTTATGAATGTACCTATCATATCCATTAATAATTAATGGCTGTCATAAACATAATATAATTATAGGTTATGTTATCTGATACTGCTGAACACGATAGAGCCTTATAAAATATAAGATTGTTTGTGTATTAAGGCAAGAAATTGAAAGAAATATATATAAATGTACCTATCATATCTATTAATATTAATAATAATGGATATTTTATTTGCACAATCTGTCACTCGTATATTTCAAACAGAAAAGAAATAACTGAACTTGGATCATCTAACTTAATCGGAGAAATTTCTTCAGTCAAAGTTGACTTTAGTTTGAGACAAATTAATCTCAGATTAGACTTTATACAACACAAAATTCCAAGTTCAGCTGAAACAAGGATCAATTTAACCTCTGATCTAAGATTAAATGGTTTATACAATCGGGCCTGAGTGTTTCAAACTCTGGTTACCGCTGTAAAAGAAGCCACCTCCGTCGTCAAGGACATGTGAAACTTTACTGTGCTTAGCCTGTGTTTTAAGAGAACTATATATCATGAGTGTGACCTAGTTTTTGTCATGCAATGGCATGCAACAAGACAATTATTTTTATTTAACAATGCATGTAGAGCATTGCAGTAATTAAATAAAGCAAAGAATTTCACTTACGGCGAGTTATCTCTTCATAGCTATAGTCATGTATCAGAATCGTAACGTCACAATAGCATCGAAATCTGCAGTGAAACCTTAAGAAGCGACTTTATAATTTACAATTTGCATTTATTACACTTATTATTACAATTATTACAATAGGAAAACCACAAAAATACATGTTAAATGTAACAGAAAGAAAGATAGGCCTACATTGAAAGCTACTGTATTATACATAAAACAGAAATACAAATTAAAGAATTTACACCCGTATGCGCAAACGCTCGTGGTCGGGAGTTCAATAACCGCAATGTAGATAAGCAGAAAGAAGAAGAAGACATAATAAACACGTAATATAAGCAATAAAATAGCAAAAATTACAAAAACAAGAGCCTGTATGGTAAAGAACAATCACACTTAAAACGTTTATAACTAGCGGGCGGATGTTGATGAAAAGTCATCTTATTTTTCACATTAGGAGGATGCCTATTAATATAGAAATCCTTACTATGTTAATATCAACGTCAAAAAGTAATTTCTTATATTGCATGTTTTGACGTTTTTGAACTCATTTTTATATACTTTTCGGCATTTTTTGGTCATTTTTTAATACTTTGAAGAAGTTTTAGATCATTTTGAGTGCATTTTACTTTCTTCTTTACCGATAGATCTGTTAAATCATTTTCTAACCAAATGGGTCAGTAGTAATTACCTACTGAATAAGTGAATAACAGTGAAGTTTGAGTTTTATAGTTTGGAACAGACTCTAAAGTCCATCCCTCATTCCACTAAAGGCTTCACTTCACACAACGGAAGTAATATAAAATGCTTGACAGCAGCTTAGTTTAAGTGAGGACTTTAACCGCTACGAGGGTGTCTTCAGAATCTATGTTTGGAAGGGGGGGAAACTTTCACTATGTTCTGGACAGGACATTGTGTCCTCAACATGGTTCGGAAGGGATATCTACTGAAGTAGACAGTATTTTTAACACAAAGATTGCAAGAATGCACGCTACGCCCACAATTTGTTTTGTCATTCATACTTCCTCATCTGGAGACAGGTGTTTCCGATAATGAGTTTGCAAGAGCAAGAATATCGTCTGAACATAGCCTACCAAATAAAATAAGGTGTCAATTTTTTTAGCTGATGTAACAATTCAGTAGCCTCCACAGCTTCCTTCTTTTTATCGCTGCCAGGTAATGCTTAGGCTCAATTCAACACAGTTAAATTGGCTCTTGAGAAATGAACGCATTTTTGACTTCTTACTTTAATGCTATCGACTGTAACTATTGCTCTGGATCAATGGTTTAGTTTTAATGTTGAGTATTTTCCATAAAAAAACGCAAATTTCGCATATTTTGGGTGGGTCTGGGCACACTTGGCCCTCCTGCTGGCTACGCCATCGTAGAGTAAACAATGTACCTCCTGAGTAATTATAAAAATGCCGAAGGTTAAAGGTTCTCAGGCGCATATTTTTGCAGCGGAATTTGGTGAGCGATGCTAGGGACTGGATTAATCTTGCTCAGGATAGGGACCGATGGCGGGCTTATGTGAGGGCGGTAATGAACCTCCGGGTCCTCTAAAAGCCATTTGTAAGTAAGTACCTGAGTCAGTAGGGCGAACAAACTGCGGAATGAAAGGTACCGGGTACGCATCCAGATGGTGACTGGACTCTTCTTGGCATTAGATCTTCCAGGACGGCTCCGGGGTGCATAGAGCCTCCTGTCAAATTGAGCAAGCCTGCCTGTTCTTTCGGGTTAAAAAGAAGCATGGACCGTAGTGCTAATCACACAACCTCCTCATCAATTCAATTCAATTCAATTTATTTAGCCATTAAACATACAGTGATAGGCTTCGTCACAATACAGAAGGGAGGAAAAAAAACATACATTTGGAAATACACATATAATTGAAAACAGTGAAGTTTAATAAGAATGAAAACACAAAACATTTTGAAACTCTAAAATTAATGAAAACACTTCACTCTTAATGTAATATTTGTAACTAAATGTAAATAACTTTATATATTAAAAACAATTTCGTATGAATTTACTCGTATGTTAAGAAACTCATCTACAGAGTAGAAAGGATTAATTAAAAGCCAATTATAAAATCTAGCTTTGAAACTATTGGTTGGTAACTTATAATATTGACTGGGAAGCTTATTATATAATTTCATCCCCATGACAGAAAAATTTGTATTACTTTTATGTAATCTACAGTATGGAATATTAATTTGTTCACTATTTCTAATTTCATGATCATGTATATTGGCTATTAATGAGTAACTGTCTATATTTTGTCGAGTGTAAAGGACTAGGTCGTATATACAGTATATATAAATTTATGACAGTTAATAATATCTATGATTGTTTGAAAAGAGGTCGACAATGTTCCAGATAGTTTGATTGACATATAATTCTAATGGCTTTCTTTTGCAAAATCAAGACACTCTCAATGTTGCTACCATTTCCCAAAAAATTAAGGCATACCTAATTATCGACTGAACGAACGAAAAGTAGGCACGTCAACTCTATCTCCATGCCCACATACACCATATAGCAGACATGTCAATTGATGCCCACAGGAGCAAGCGCGCGCTTTAGAGCCCAGGACAGCCTGAGCGCTTTACAGCGGAAAGGAAAGAGACAGACGAAAGAGGTGGTATATGCCGCTTGGTCGAGCTATATTCAGGGATGGCCAGCACTGATTCAATAGATAAAGGGAAGAGAACTTATTAAAACTATATCCATGTTAATTTTAGATTTGCCTGAGAAGTAAGTGCATTATAAGAATGTAAGTTTTAATTTTAATGTTCATTTTCACAAGTTTGATTTTTATTCAAAAGAAATATTTTCTCAACTTTTCGTATAGAAAAGTGAAATTTTCAGGTATAGGCCTATTTATTTAGTAGCCTTACAGAATGTTTGCGGACCCCGGACTCATTTCACCGGCATTATCACCTTCATTTCATTCAGACGCTAAATAACCTAGATACTGATACAGCGTCGTAAAATAACAATAAAGTAAATAAAATAAAAAATAATGTTTTCGTAAATCTAATATACCGTAAATACGAAGATAGTGTATTGAAAATTTTGAAAATATTCGCATGGAAATTGTTTATAAGGAAATGAATTAACAAAGCAACTACTGTTACACCATAAGCAAAAGATACGTGCCCATGTGTTGTAAAAATGTCAGCTCTATAGCTTCAGCAGATTTCGAGAAAATAATTTAATATTCTGATGGTAGGAAGTTGCTCACCAATGTCACCTTAAAAGCATAATGCGATAAGAGTTTTGTTATGGGATATTAGTTACACTTAAAACATATACAGCACCTAGGTAACTTTGCTTTATACTGTAATATTGTTTTGATTGGTTTATTGATTACTTTTATAAGGCTAAAGGTACCATCAATATCAATTCAAACTTATCATGTCATACTAAGTCTCTTTTTGGGGATATCACTTTCTTTATGAATGATGTGTTTCATCCATTTAGTACAGTATAGTTGTACTACTATGGAATTCAAGTGAATATTCCTTCTTAACTCTTTATTATGTTATTAACATTTAAAACAAGTGAAATATTAAGAAATTGGTATTAGTACTTTTGTTTTACAGACAATATAGATAATATCAAACAGAAAGAAGCCATATAAAAATAACGACATAAAATTTCACGTTCCGTTTGAAGTTTGTGCACCACTGTTTCCTTAATCCAACAGACTTATTATTCATATACACAACCCTTCCTCTTTCCATACTTAGCGCTTGTTGCCCGCGCACGACGTCAAGGTCGGAAAAATGCGCTTGCTTTGACATCACTGCCATACAGCGTCATGAGATAGGCTACTTTACTTTATATCCAGCTATTTTTCTTAAGAATTAAAACTCTGCTGATTAGATATTTCCCTTCCTGTTCTCTTCAGGACATTTTTTGTCATAAGTTAAACAGCTATATATGCCATATAAATCTACGTTCTATTAATTATGTTTCTGAAGACTGTATTTCCAAGAAAGAGGAGACCGGTCTAACAAGAAATCAACGTGTGAATACGACGGAAAATAAGTACAGCTTCAGAAACAGATTTTGCTCTATTTGGAGAAGAATAATCTGCTCTCCCGTGTGTGCATTTGTTTTTTGAATGCGCCCAACATAGTTCTTAAGGCGAAAGTAAAGATGGCCCGCAGAATTGCCGGTCGGTTGCTCCTGCTGCAGGGTGTGGTGGACAGCAGTATCCTCAAGATGCATGCAGTCCCTCCATATACACACTGAGAGGGAAATGAAGTGGTGAAAGTAGATCTGGTGGTATAATAGTCCGTTCCTCTGCGGCATCTCAACATTCAGCCTCTGAGGACGACGCAGCACAGTCCCTAGCCAGAAGACCGGCAGCAATAAATCTCACAGCCATGAAGCTCGCGGTATGTATTCCCAGCGCTCGCGTCCATGTCGTGTGCGCTGCACGCTATCGTGTCGTGTTGGACGGATATCATCCGATTGAATGACAACGACGAAGTTCATAATCGAGATCTCTTATCGCTACTTCTAAATACAAACTACATTACTTTTGCTAGTGAAACTACTGTTCGTAAAATTAAATTATTCATATTCATAGGATTAATATTTCATTGTCTTTAATTTATAGTCTACGTTGGTTCTAATTGTATTTTCTACAAGGTAAACTTAAATTTTTGCATTTAACTTTGAGTTTATAAATATGATAATTATAGAAGATTAACAGTTGGAAACTAAAGTAAAGTTTTACTGCAGAAGAGAGAATAATATACTATACTGCAATATAAGTGACCGTATTTGAGAATTATCGAAAAAAAAAAAAGATTAAAACTTAATATTTTCATTCTAGAAATTTCTGTTTACGAAATTGAACATACCATTGTCATTCCTACATGATATACAATATCGAATTTAAGAAACCTATTGAACTATTTCCTTTAAAGAGTAGAATAAATAATTATAGAAAATAAAATGGTCTTCCTAAATGTATTTTATTTATGTAAGAGAAATAATTTGATCCAAAGAAAGATTTTAACTTAATATTTTCACTCCAGAAAATTCTGTTTACGAAATTGAACATACCATTGTCATTCCTACATGATATACAATATCGAATTTAAGAAACCTATTGAACTATTTCCTTTATAGAGTGGAATAAATAATTATAGAAAATAAAATGGGCTTTCCTAAATGTATTTCATTTATGTAAGATAAATAACTTGATTCAAAGGAAGATTTTCAATTCAAAAGAAATTGTGTGAGAATGTTTTGAAAAATAAGCATAAGTTTATTTACATGAAAGACTTACAACAGGCTACAGTTATAAATAGATGAACATTTAAAATTTGTTGAATACTTTACAATCAGCTGAAGTAAAATTTCTGTTGTGTTTGGTCAGAGCTTGATAACTTCCTGTTATTTACACTTACTGGTGGCTATATAGAAAAGGATGAGCATTTGTATGTAATTAAACAGTGCCCTAATCTATGTTATTTTCATTCACTTTCGTATGTAAACTACAATTCTGATTTTTTAAGGAAAAGTGAAAATAAAAATGCTTGTATCTCAAAACAGTATTTTTGGAGTTATCATGTTCAGACCAAACACCACAAATTTGTTGATTATAATTTTATAAATAAAGAGACGTTCACATAAATATTAATAACTGAAAATTATACATCTTGATTACACAACTTTTAACACTGTATCACTTCGGAATATGTATGGTAAGACTTTCCTGGGTTAAATTTCAACGTACCTCGTTTATATGTTTCGACCTATTTATGGATCATCTTCAGAACTGGTCACTGTTGGTCTTGGCGCCACAGGAAACAGAACAACTGGCGCCAAGACCAACAACGACCAGTTCTGAAGATGACCCATAAATAGGTCGAAACATGTAAACGAGGTACGTTGAAATTTAACATAGGAAAGTCTTACCATACATATTTCGAAGTGAAAAATTATAATTCGTATTTGACAAAAGCAGGGCTCCCATCACCATGAAATTAAAAATCGAAACTAAATTCGATTCATTCAAACGACAATTATCATGTTGTTCTTTAGATTTTTGGGGTGTGCGTATAATCTACACTAATAATAAATCTGTAGCCGAAAATTTTCTGGTAATTTTCGATTTTCCAAAAATAATTAGTCCTAACATATATAATTAACCACCCTGGAACCGAAAATCGCTTTTTTGAAAATTTTGTTTGTATGTCTGTCTGTCTGTCTGTATGTTTGTTACCTTTTCACGCGATAATGGATGAACGGATTTCGATGAAAATTGGAATATAAATTAAGTTCGTTGTAACTTAGATTTTAGGCTATATGGCATCCAAAATACATTATTTAAAAGGGGGGTTATAAGGGGGCCTGAATTAAATAAATCGAAATATCTCGCTTATTATTGATTTTTGTGAAAAATGTTACATAACAAAAGTTTCTTTAAATATAATTTTCGATAAGTTTTATTCCTAGAAAAATTTGATAGGACTAATATTTAATGAGATAAATGAGTTTTGAATTAAAATAATTGCCATATAAGGCCGTGTAATGACTTCGTCTATAAGGGGCCTTGGACAGCAACAATCGAAAGCTATGAAAGATAGCCTACAGAGAATGTTCCTGTGTTTGTATGAAGTAATATCGGAAGCTAAATTAAACGATTTGTATAATTAATTATTATTTCACCAGTGGGAAGTGTAGTTTCTCTAGATGGACATAATGCTATAATGTTATTACAGTAACTTCTGATATAATATAATATAATATAATATAATATAATATAATATAATATAATATAATATAATATAATATAATATAATATAATATAATATAGTATAGTATAGTATAGTATAGTATAGTATAGTATATATAATATAATATAATATAATATAATATAATATAATATAATATAATATAATATAATATAATATAATTTAAGTTATTTGAAGGGTACACAACCATAGTGGGCCAAGCGCCATTTACTGAATACGTAGAAAACCAGGGTTAAAATTAAGTTATTACCATAATTCAATGGAAACCTAATAACAAGTAAAATAAAATATACACATTAAATCTAAATGATGTCAATCTTCATTAAACTATGGTTACATGTAATAAAAAATTAAAAAAAAAAACATGTCATTGCACTAAATGAGTGTCTCTGGACCAAAATGATCGCATTCTAATTATTTGGATGCAATTTAAATTAAGTAACATAATAAACGATTTATCCTTCTATCAAACACGAATGTTCCCTGAATCAAATGTCCTATTTTAATTATGTAATTACTTTATATTTATTTCTAACGGTGCAGCGGAGCGCACGGGTACGGCTAGTGATGGAAATAAAAAAGTGGCATAGGATTTCAAAACAACAGAGAAGTAAATCAATCGAGATTCGTAAAGAATACTTTAGTATAAGAATGCATAAAAAGGAACTTGGGTTCCACAAGCATGCGAATGTAGGTCGCGAACCAGTTTAACTCTGCTAACATCAGTCTCTTCGTTTCACATAAGGTGAATGTGATTCTCGTGGTGCATGACTGTGGTTGTTCTTAGAAACGAGAGAAAAAATGAACTGCACAGGTAACGTAGATGCATCACAAATGACTGCTCAAATGGGTGCAAGTAATGGATGCTGGAAGCGTGAAAGAGAGAAGAAAATTGTTATATTTTAGATATCACTAGTTAAGATAATCATCATATCATCATCATCATCATCATCATCATCATCATCATCATCACCTTTAAGCGTGCTCATGTCAGTAGATTTACTGGCATGTAAAAGAACTCCTGCGGGACAAAATTCCGGCACATCCGGCGACGCTGATATAACCTCTGGAGTTGCGAGCGTCGTTAAATAAAACATAACATTAAACATTTAACATTCATCATCACCATCATCATAATCAATCACAAATGACTTGTTAGATCTATTTCGGTTTCAATAAGTAGTGTTTTCAAAGGCCTTCGTTTATGTCTGCAAGTCGGCCTCGGTAGAGTAGTCGGTATAGCGCTGGCCTTCTGTGCTCAAGGTTGCGGGTTCGATCCCGGCCCAGGTCGATGTCATTTAAGTGTGCTTAAATGCGACAAACTCATGTAAGTAGACTTACTGGCATGTAAAAGAATTTCTGCGGGAGAAAATTCCTGGACACCGGCGACGCTGATATAACCTCTGCAGTTGCGAGCGTCGTTAAATAAACCATAATTTAAATCTTTCATGTCTGCAAAATTTTTATTCGTAATCGGTTACAGGTTGTTGTCATCTAATCTGCTGTCAAAAATCTGAAAGTTAGAATTTATAAAACAGTTATATTACCGGTTGTTGTGTATGGTTGTGAAACTTGAACTCTTGCTTTGAGAGAGGAACAGAGATTAAGAGTGTTTGAGAATAAGGTTCTTAGGAAAATATTTGGGGGCTAAGAGGGATAAAGTTACAGGAGAATGGAGAAAGTTACACAACGCAGAACTGCACGCATTGTATTCTTCACTTGACATAATTAGGAACATTAAATCCAGACGTCTGAGATGGGCAGGGCATGTAGCACGTATGGGCGAATCCAGAAATGCATATAGGGTGTTAGTTGGGAGACCGGAGGGGAAAAAGACCTTTAGGGAGGCCGAGACGTAGATGGGAGGATAATATTAAAATGGATTTGAGGGAGGTGGGGTATGATGATAGAGACTGGATTAATCTTGCACAGGATAGGGACCGATGGCGGGCTTATGTGAGGGCGGCAATGAACCTTCGGGTTTCTTAAAAGCCATTTGTAAGTAAGTATTGCTCAGGTGGGGTTTCACAAACTCCATTTTAAATAACTAATATATTTTTCCGCAAATTTCAGAAATCAGATAAACGCAATTAATATATTATTCTTAGTTCACTTAAACAATTTCTTATACATGATGTTGTGGAAGAGAAGGCCTTAACTACACCAGAATAAATAAATAAATAAATAAATAAATAAATAAATAAATAAAAATAAATAAATAAATAAATAAATAAATAAATAAATAAATAAATAAATAAATAAATAAATAAATAATACATAAACTGTGTAGTTCATGAAAATGTTATTAACTTGCAGATCAACGTGGTGGCCCTCGTCATGTTCTGCTCCGTTCTCACCGAGGGGCAAGAGCTTCTTCGAGAGAGACGGGGTGTGTCGGGTGGATACGAGACTCACGAAGAAAGTGGTGACCACGAAGTAGCCGGAGGCTACGGAGGTGGCGGTGGCGGCGGCGGACACGAGTTCGAGCCCATCACCAAGCACGAAGTCGTGAACCACTACTCCGTCCCGGTCGTGAAGGCCGTGAAGGTCCCCGTGCCCCAACCGATACCCGTCGCGGTTCCCCATCCAGTGAACGTCCCTGTGCCCCATCACGTCATCATTCCCGTCCGAGTTCCTGAGAGAGTTGAAGTTCCAATTGTCAAGACTATTCAAGTTCCAGTCGAAAAACCTTATCCTGTGATAGTTGAGAAACCTATCCCAGTTCCAGTCGAAAAGCCTTACCCAGTCACTGTTGAGAAGAGGGTGCCCATCCCTATCCCTAAGCCCTACCCAGTGCATTATCCGGTCTACAAACACATCTACCACGCACCGAAACACCATCACCACTAACCAGCTAGCAATCATCGTACATTATAAATCATATTTTACACCGTCATAATTCATCAAATCTAGCATAAGACAGCGTTGGTAATCTGTACGCGCAAGGGAGATAACTTCTCAAGAACAGATCCAAAGAATATCTTAAGGCTAATTTTAATTCTTATATACGGTCATTCCTGACAAGAGTCCAGTTTTTTTACATTTAACGTTAGTTCCAGTCTGTTCAAACATAAATCAGGAAAATGATCATAGACTGAATGTAAACATATGGCTGTTCTACAACATAATTTTTTCAAGGAGAGAGGGGTTTAAATTCTTCAAAACTGTTGGAGTTTATTGTCTATTCAGTGTGAGACGATTGGGCAACTGCTCACATAGCTATTACAACGAGTCCCAAGGTCACGTTCAAGGTCAAAATAACGCGAGTACTTTTATATTTCTACATTCCCTTTCACTCCTATTGTCATTGTCAAGGTTTCCACTGCCAACGTAGAAGGTGTATACCGTCTTAGAATGAATAAAATCAAGTAAACATTGTTAAGTAGGACTTTGAAAATAACTGAATATTAAATGTATTAAATGCTCTATAAATAAGTTTGAAGATAGCACAACGTACTATTCGAGTGTACCATGTTCGTCGTTTACTGTTCAGGTATTCAAAAAAATAAGTTTTTGTAATCATTTCAGTAAAATAAAGATACATATTTATTTAGAATTTTTACGATTTTCTAGAGATTGTATCCGCATCACAGAGCTTAGTTCATGATTTTATTACGAGTTAATGGAGAAATTGTTCTACCATGTAACTTTTATTGCTTTTTCTGCAATCTGTCTTCTGACAAATATAAAATACGTACCAAGCAGTATATCGTATGACTATATGAAATGTATATAAGTACGTCCTTATGCACATCGTAAAATAGTTGATATAACATGCCAAAAAATTTTTAAGTATATTTACGATTATTTAAAAAAAATAATATTTTTTTCAATGGATTGGAATTTATGTAACATTATTTCCATACGGAATTTTATTAGAAAGTCTCTATGTATGAAAAAAAAAATATATATAAAATGATTAATAAACAAAACGTTAGTAGTAAAGACCCATTTCAACTAATGGCTCGTTGAGTACAAAAATACAGAACTAAAAAATGTGAAGCATGTGTATGATCTACAGTAATTAACAATAATTCCAACTGACTTAGGCTTACTGTACTTATGTAATTTCTTTAAATTTATTCTGAAAATGAAAAAAAATTGAGACAAACTAACTTCTTTACATCAATTACTCGATAATATTTTATATATCTCATAAAATCTCTAAGCAACTGCAGTTTACTTCATATAATTTACAACACCGAAATTTCCCTAATCCGACGATATTTAACTTACTCTTCATGGTACGTATATTCGAAATCACTACATCAATGCCTTGAACATTTATGGTATTTGATAAACGCGAAACGAACATTCCTATTGCATATCTGTGCATAACTTCGAACATGGAACATTAGTACTAGAATTCTGTGTGCTATCCCTCTAAGAATGATACATTTATAATATTATCTGGGTAATTCTAGCCTGTGAGACTTCATTACTTCGCTGAGTTCAAAGTAACTTCATTTAGACACACCGTATCGACACAGCGCGAGGGGCATAGCCAATCAAACCAAGCTATATCATGTTCAGTCATTTCCATTAGGGATATTGTTTTCGTATTTTAATTATTTCAGCTCCTCTCTCCCTCTTTGTTTTCGTACAATTTCGATGCTGCTGCTGACAGCCGTCACCAATCATATCCGCAGGACTCTATCTTCAATGCAGGCCCGATCAAAATCGATCCCTAACAATAAAGCCAGCGTTAATTTAATGTACCAATGACTTTGTTGATGTTGTCTTTGTGTTTCTAATTTGTTACGTATAGATCCAATCTTTTGTTATGTTTGTATATGTATATATGTATTCCGTTTTTTTTTAAATAAAATGCAATGCCAAACGAACAATAGTGAATGCAGATATGATTTAATTGGGTCCTCTCTCACCATCCTAGTCACAGTCCTAATCCACAAAATTTAATTATGTAATTAAACCATAAAAAAAGATGAACCAGAGAAAATAGAATTGTGCAAAAGTGAAAATTGTGCCTGTTCAATGTAAAGATTAATTTTTGGTCCTACGGAATATTTGTTATAGTAACAATTATTATAGGGGAAAAATTCGCTCCGGCGCCGGGGATCGAACCCGGGTCCTTGGTTCTACGTACCAAGTGCTCTAATCACTGACCTACGCCGAAGTTCAATTCACAGCACCGGATCGAATCCCTCTTTTCTAGTGTTTTTCCCTTTGTGGCCTGGCTCCAAGTTTGACATATATTAATACAAGGAGCGCATTCAACTGAGTGACTTCGTGGCCGGAATTCCACAGTAATATGCACTGTTGGGCGAAGAATCTACGTAAAGATTAATTTTTGGTCCTACAGAACATATCTGTTATGGTAACAATCATTATTAGAGGAGAAAAATTCGCTTCGGCGCCGGAGATCGAACCCCTGGTCCTTGGTTCTACGTAGCAAGTGCTCTAATCGCTGAGCTACGCCGAAGTTCAACTCACAGCACCGTATCGAATCCCTCTCCTCTAGTGTTTTTCCCTTTGTGACCTGACTCCAAGTTTGACATATATTAATACAAGAAGCGCACTCAACTGAGTGACTTGGTAGCCGGAATTCCACAGTAATATGCACTGTTGGACGAAGAATCTCCGTAAAGATGAATTTTTTGGTCCTACAGAACATATCTGTTATGGTAACAATGATTATTAGAGGAGAAAAATTCGCTTCGGCGCTAGGGATCGATCCCGGGTCCTTGGTTCTACGTACCAAGTGCTCTAATCACTGAGCTACGCCGAAGTTCAATTCACAGCACCGGATCGAATCCCTCTCCTCTAGTGTTTTGCCCTTTGTGGCTGATTCCAAGCTCGACATATATGTTGACATATACTGTTTATATTTATACAGTAATATGCACTGTTGGGCGAAGAATCTACGTAAAGATTAATTTTTAGTCCTACAGAACATATGTTATGGTAACAATGATTATTAGAGGAGAAAAATTCGCTCTGGCGCCGGGGATCGAGCCCGGGTCCTTCGTTCTACGTACCAAGTGCTCTAATCACTGAGCTACGCCGAAGTTCAATTCACTGCACCGGATCGAATCCCTCTTCTCTAGTGTTTTTCCCTTTGTGGCCTGACTCCAAGTTCGACATATACGAGTATGTTGACATATATTAATACAAGAAGCGCACTCAACTGAGTGACCTGGTGGCCGGGATTCCACAGTGATATGTACTGTTGGGCGAAGAATCTACGTAAAGATTAATTTTTGGTCCTAAAGAACATATATGTTTTGGTAACAATGATTATTAGAGTAGAAAAATTCGCTCCGGCGCCTGAAATCGAACCCCTGGTCCTTGGTTCTATGTACCAAGTGCTCTAACCACTGCGCTACGCCGAAGTTCAATCCACAGCACCGGATCGAATCCCTCTCCTCTAGTGTTTTTCCCTTTGTGGCCTGAATCCAAGTTCGACATATATATTGACTTAATACAGTTATACAAAGAGCACACTCAATTGAGTGACTTGAGCGAAGAATCTATGTAAAAATTGATTTTTGGTCCTACAGGATATATCTGTTATGATAACAATGATTATTAGAGGAGAAATGGCAGTTGACTTATATCAACATATGTACTTTGGTTTTACTGTAACTAGTTGTAATCCCCAGGTAGAGGGGAAAAGAAGGCCTGATGACTTTACCAGATTAAATAATTAAATAGAGAAAGAAATTATAAGTTAAATGAATAAATGAATAAAGTGAGAAAGAAACAAAGATAGAAAAGAAAGAAGAAAGAAACAAACAAATAAAGAGAGAAAGAAAGAAAGAAAAAAAAAAGAAAGAAGAAAAAGAAACAAACAAACAAATGAAGAAATAAAGAAAGAAAGAAAAAGAAACAAATAAATAAAAAAAAGAAAGAAGGAAATAAATAAATAAATAAATAAATAAACATATAAATAAATAAATAAAGTGAGAAAGAAAGAAAGAAAAGAAAGAAGAAAGAAACAAACAAACAAATAAAGAGAGGAAAAAGAAAAAGAAAAATAAATAAATAAATAAATAAATAAATAAATAAATAAATAAATAAATAAATAAATAAATAAATAAATAAAGAAAATAAAAGAAGAAAATAAATAAATAAATGAAGAAGGAAAGAAAGAAAAAACAAAGAAACAAATGAAGAAAGAAAGAAAGAAAGAAAAAGAAACAAATAAAGAAAGAAAAGAAAGAAGAAAATAAATAAATAAATAAAGTGAGAAAGAAAGAAAGTGAGAAAGAAAAGAAAGAAGAAAGAAACAAACAAACAAATAAAGAGAGGAAGAAAGAAATAAGAAAAAGAAACAAATAAATAAATAAATAAAGAAAAGAAGAAAATAAATAAATAAATAAAGAAAAGAAGAAAATAAATAAATAAATAAATAAAGAGAAAGAAGAAAATAAATAAATAAAGAAAAGAAGAAAATAAATAAATAAATAAATAAATAAATAAATAAATAAATAAATAAATAAATAAAAAGAAAAGAAGAAAATAAATAAATAAAAGAAAAGAAGAAAATAAATAAATAAATAAATAAATAAAAGAAAGAAGAAAGAAAGAAACAAGGGAAGAAAAAGAAACATAAATGAAGAAAAGAAAAAGAAAATGAATGAATGAATGAATAAATAAATAAATAAATAAATAAATAAATATAAAAATAAATAAATATATAAATAAATAAATATAAAAATAAATAATTAAGTAAATATAAAAATCCGGTAACGAAATAAGTATCCGAGGAATAAATGAATGAAAAATTAAATTAAATTATAGTTTATTTAATGACGCTCGCATCTGCAGAGGTTACAGTATAGTATATCAGCGTCACCGGTGTGGCGGAATTTTGTCCGGTAGGAGTTCTTTTACATGGCAGTAAATCTACTTACATGAACCTGTCGCATTTAAACACACTTATATGCCATCAACCTGGGCCGGGATCGAACCCGTAACCTCGAGCACAAAAAGCCAGCGCTATGCCGACTACGCTACCCAGGCCGAATGAATGAATGAATGAATGAATGAATGAATGAATATCAGTACCGGGTCAGTAGACCTGTCCATTTTACAAAACGCCAGCTTGGTTACGCTAGGTTTGAGCGGCCGACACTGTCTGTTGACATATGCAGCAGTTTCCAGAGCAAGCACGCTATTGCTCCGGACACACAGTGGGCAAAATACCCACCGTGAGCACGTCTGCTCTAGAGATTCAAGAATCACCACAAGCAATTAGAAACTTACTTATATGTGTAATTCTGTTATTAACATACTTTTTTAATAATATAAGATATTCCAAATGGCATCGTATGCAACAAAATAAATACACGAAGGTAATTTTATGCTATCACTTGAAGTTGAAGGACGGACTTATCATTTAATTGCAAACCTTCTTACAGTTCTCAGTCTTACATTAAGGGGTTAGGTACAGCTTACAGCAAGTAAAATTTTGGAAATATTCAACATTTTTTTCCTTTCATTACTGTATCTTGTACAATAATGAAAATTAGTATGTGTAAAACACTGTTCTTCTGCTATATGAAAAAAGTATTTTTACGATTTAAAAAAAAATATATTTACATTTTTTAAAATTCAGTTCACTGTGCTGTGATGAAACTTTTACCACATATCTCAAAAAACTATCCAACATTGTCATGAAAGGTTTCGTGTGTAATTATGCATGTTATATTTATAATATGATGCAAGATTACTTCTCTACCTTTGATAGATTGTCTGATAAAAAATAAATCCATTTTAAAAATGGTCAAATAACAATATTTTCTTCTAACACAAAATAAAAAAAAATATATATTATTTATTAAGGAATGTATAGTCGCGACACTGTTATTCCCGGCGTTACTCTTTGCTTACGTCTTAGGAAGTGAAGGCTCTATAAAGTCTAGGTAGGTAGTATCGTTCGCCATTTTTGTTCTTTCGTTGCCGAGCTACGAGACGAGGAATCTATTTGCCACACCGTTAAACATCATCATGTCGTAGCTCCTATGATAATAAATCAAACGCACTGTAATTCAGCAAATAATTGAGCGGCAAATAACGTCCTCGTGTGCTTTCTGCGAACGCCAACGAAAGAGCCAAAATAGCGGGCGATTATATTAAATATTTATCCAGCCTTAGGAAATGCATTATGTCATCATCAGCGATTCACAAGACGCACACGTTTAAATGTAGCCGACCTGCAACGTGATTGTCTGCCGGAAATAAGAGCGACGGGACTTTGAAAGAGCATGATATTGTAAACATGAGCTTCAGCAATAAAATAAAAGAGAGAGGACGTGAAGAAGTTAACAAATTTATGAGTTATGAGGGAAACGCTTCATCACTACACAATAAACTGTCACTATTTTGAATTTTGAAAAAAAAAAAATATATATATATAAATAATTTTTTTTAAATCGTAAAAATACTTTTTTTTTCATATACTGTAGCAAAAGGACAGTGTTTTACACATACCAATTTTCATTATTGTACAAGGTACAGTAATGGAGAAAAAAATGTTGAATATTTTCAATACTTTTACAGTCCCTTAATATATTTTATTTCAGACGCTGGACAATAATGTCTGTTAAGCGTGATATAATCCCAAGTTTAAAAGTACAACTGAACAACTTCAGAAAGTATTGCATGATAATAACAGTTACATTCATTGATTTAAACACAATTTTGAAAGTAATTTAGGAGCAAATGACTTACAACTTATAATCTAATTATTCACTGAGTAATAACAAAGATGTATTCGAAAATATGATATATTTAAGTCAATAATATTTATTTTAATAGTGCAGCGAAAAGCACTGATAAGATTAGTGAGAAAGAAACATTTGCTCACGTTCTGGGAGCCTGTCTTCATGGAGAACTACTGAGAAATAGTCGTCACCACAAGATTCGATCCCTCCTAGCATCGACCCTACGAGGAAAAGACTACCAAGTAGAGGAGGAGGTCCATGGTTTGTCCACAAATGGATCTACAAGGCGCATTGACATCATCGCTATCCCGACAAGATCAACAAGCGGATTCATAATTGATCCACCTGTAAGGATGGAAACGTACGAAAATTAACCTGCTGAGGTACATCAGGAAAAATGCGACATATACGACCCCACTATACCATATTTTTTTAGTAGGTTATTTTACGACGCTTTATCAACAGCTTAGGTTATTTAGCGTCTGAATGAGATGAAGGTGATAATGCCGGTGAAATGAGTCCGGAGTCCAGCACCGAAAGTTACCCAGCATTTGCTCATCTTGGGTTGAGGGAAAACCCCGGAAGAAACCTCAACCAGGTAACTTGCCCCGACCGGGAATCGAACCCGGGCCACCTGGTTTCGCGGCCAGACGCGCTGACCGTTACTCCACAGGTGTGGACTACTATACCATATTATAAGGAAAAATATCATCTAACGTCGATCGAAGTTATTGGATTACTGATTGGGGCTAGAGGGATCATCAGAAAAAGATTCGCGCATTTTTGAAAGCAGTTTGGTATAGGACAAACTCTTGTCACTGAGGTATCTCTGTCTGCAGTGAAGAGGTCTATAAAAATCCTAAGAAACCTTCTCTACAAGTAAATAGATTGATCTTTTCCTATGGCGATCTGCTCACTTAAGTTGGATCTTGCAACCAGTGCTAAATAGACGACTGTGATCGCCTGATAGCAAATAGATACCGTACTGGGAAATTTTATGTTTCTTCTGGAATTAATTATCTTTTGTTTAGTCGTCTTAAATTATTTATATTTGTTCGAAATTTTCTCGGTCTTTCAGCCAGGTCAGCCACTTATGACCTGGCTGAAAGCCCGAGAAAATTTCGAATTATCACGTCGCCAGGAAAGCCTCAGTAGTTATTTATAATTGTGTTATTTCTTTTCCTTCTCCATTGTTTTTTTTTCATTATAATTGTGTAGCTACCATTTACTCAAAAAAACAACCATTTTTTGGTAAGCTTTGTCTTCTAGGCAGCCTTCACTTGGAGGAAGCTGAATAAAATTCAAAATAATAAGCGAAGTATCTAAACAGAAGTAATTTATTTCTTGTTCAGTGTGATGGCATTTCTTCGAACGCATAAAGGCTGAGATTTATCATTGTCTTGCTACACGAAAGGACTACAAAATAGTTTACAAAAGTTGGATCAGAATGAATAGAACTGGAGTAGGCCTAATCACTCCTGACAGTGGGTGAACTATTTTTTAATTGATGTCCGTAAAACGAACTTTCTCGCCGGATTCCTCACCTGATTGTCTATAGTTGTCATTGTTCGCCTCAAGCGATGGAGAACGGAGATATGTTCCTGCGACCGAATAGAAGAAGGGTCATGGTGTAAGTCAAAAGAAACCATGACGGTCTCTATTAGTTGCGTAGCGGTTTTCGAAAGTTGTGGGAAGTGAAAACTAAAGCGGAAGTGAATAAGGCTGTTGAATCTATTTCTATTAGATGCATTTCCGTCCTGACAAATTTGGTTGTGCTGTTTCATTGCTGCCACCTTTAAAGCATTGCCATAGTGTAGCCCAATTGAAGGGTTCAGAACCATAGTGGGCCAAGCGCCATTTACAAAAACTGTAGAAAAGATAAGGATTAAAATGAAGTTATTACCATAAAATTGTTTAGTCATACGTTAAAAAGTGTTAAAATTTAAAAAAAAGGTATATACCTTGGACAGACGGCCCGTTTCGATGCGATGTTACGTCTTCATCAGTGTCTCTTGAACTACTGGTGATCTTGAATTCTGCGATGTGCATTTGTCGGTTGTAGGGGTGGGGGTGTGTTGCTCTTATGGTGGGGGCTGGTTGTTTGTGTGTTATGACGTATCATGATATCGAATAATGTGTGGGTATTGAACTGTAATTGTGTATTAAGTATATGTTGTGGGTATGTTATTGTATGTTTATATATTTCGTATTGTTCTAAGATGTTTAACTGTGAACTTTTTGGTGTGATGTGTAAGATTTCCATATCTGTTTCTATATTATTGTAGTCAAGATTATTCTTGGTAATGTGTTCTGCGTAATTTTATGTGATGTAGGGTTTGGTTATAGCTTTAATGTGTTCATTATATCTTGTATGAAAGGATCTTCCTGTCTGTCCTATGTAAAAATTTGGACAACTATTGCATTTTAGTTTGTAAACTCCAGTTGAATTATATTTATTTCAATGTTTAATGTGATTATTTAGATATTTCTGTGTTGTGTTATTAGTTTTGTAGGCTATCTTGTATTTTAGTTTTCTGAATGAACAATTAATATTTGAGGAGAAAAATTCGCTCCGGCGCCAGGGATGGAACCCGGGTCCTTGGTTCTACGTACCAAGCGCTCTGACCACTGAGCTACGCCGAATTCAATCCACAGCACCGGACCAAATCCTCCTCCGTCAATGTTTCCCTTTGTGGCCTGACTCCAAGTTAGGCATATATGTTGACGTATATGTCCATGTCAACTGCCATTATACTAGGAGCGCACTCAGATGAGTGACTTGCTTGGCCGGGGATTCCGCAGTTACGTGCACAGTAATCTGTACAGACATATGCACTGCAGCAATGGGAATGTAGATTTCGGTCCGGTTCTGTGGATTGAATTCGGCGTAGCTCAGTGGTCAGAGCGCTTGGTACGTAGAACCAAGGGCCCGGGTTCGATCCCAGGCGCCGGAGCGAATTTTTCTCAAATATTAATTGTCAATATCACAGATATTATTCTGTAGGACAAATTAATGAAATAAATCTGTAATATTTCTGAATGAAGTTGCAATTTTGTGAATATTGGTATTGTGATATGTTAATGTTATGTAGTCTATTTATTCTCACTTGGTGTTTGTGTTGGTTTGTTCTGTTTTTGTTTTGCATTTTTTTATTAGTGTGTCTATTATGTTAGGGTTATATCCATTGTCTTGTGCTATATATTTTAATGTGTTTAGTTCTTCAATTATTGTCATTGTTCATTGGTATATTAATTAATCTGTGTGTCATTGTACGGAAAGCTGCATGTTTATGTTGTATGAGATGGTTTGATGAATTGTGTATATGCGTTGTGGTTTGGTGGGTTTCCTGTATATTTTATGTTTTTAACAAAGTGTTAACGTGAACTGGAATCAATGAAGTTATTACCATAATTCAATTGAAACATATAGCAAGTAACGTAAAGTATACACATTAAAACTAAATGATATGTCAATCTTCATTAAATTATGGTATTCACTTAACTTTAACCCTTGCTTTTTCCGTTTTTAATAAATGGCTCTTGGCACAATATGTCTCTGAACCCTTCAATTCCGTTATCGTCATCACTACTCTCATCTTCCTCATTATTCTCTTCTTCTTCTTCTTCTTCTTCTTCTTCTTTTGCTTCCACTCGGTGTAACGTCGTTCTCGGTGGACAAGTTGTTATCATTAGGATTCGGATCAATCTGGAAAATATTTATTTTTATGTGCTAAAATTCGCGAAAATATGTTACAAGAAGAAAAAAAATTAAATTAAGTTTCAAATATGTATTACGTAAAGAAGAAGGGTAAAAAATTAAATTAAGTTTCAATTATTTTATGTTGATGTATTTTTATTGATGAATATGTTACCAACATAAAATATGATAAATTGAATTACTGTCTGATGTTATTAATACGGTACTTATTAATGTAACTTATGCCTTTACCCTTGGCCGTCGAAACAAATTTACACATGTGTTCACACCTTGACTACCACGAAATCAGGTTTTTAAGCTCCTGTCTTGAAGGTCGTATTGTAAGCTGATTTTCTTCACACTTTCTCAACTCTTTTTTTTTTATTAATACGTTTAACACTGTTATATAATTGCATAATAATTTTAAATGAATATTTGTTACCGAGCGGGCTAGCGATGTGGTAGAGGGCTGGCCTTGCATTCGGGAGGCCCGGGGTTCGACCCCAGGGGCCTGCAATCCTAACTGAGGTTTTTCATGGTTTCCTCAGTTATTTCCAGGCCATGGACGGCGATCCTTCCCTTAATCCTTTCATATGTGTGAGTGAATGATGTGTGATATCTTAAATGTTTGTGTTGTATCGGAGGTGGCCCTTGAATTGAGCTGATCCCTCATCCGGGGAGGCCCTTCATGTCCTTGTGTGGTCAAAAAAGTATGTATGTGATCCATAGATTAATTCCTCTCCCGACAGTTCGCGGCCCTGTAAGGCCGGGTGCCGTGGGTCGTGTAAATGAACCTAAAAGGGAAAGGTTAAACTAAGAGAAAGAAGAAGAAGAAGAAGATTTGTTATTGTTGCTCCAAGATATTTGAACTTTTCCGCCCTTTCAACGGATACATTTCCAATTTTTATATTTCCATTTCGTACTATGTTCTGGTCACGAGACATAATCATACATTTTGTTTTTTATCCTTAGAAAATTCTGTTTAATACTGATAATTTTGCACAAATTAACTGATCCTAACAGGAAATCGCATTTCATTGCTGTTCAGTATTCGAATAACTCATCAGTTACATTTTAAATGTAATAAAAGTATAGGCCTATAACTTAAGCAACATTAATCTTCGCGCTAATGTTTTACTGGATATGCCATTATGATTACATCTAAGATAGGCCTAATATTAATAATGTAGATAATTGCGATAGATGCTTAGATAAGAAATTTTAATAAGACAACAGTGGTGAACATGCTGAATTACAAGGTGGCAAGAATTTCCATCACAAATGCTGCAGACCAGAACACTTCTAGTTTGTTATGCCATGGCAAGGGCATTAATTACACTAATTTATTACTGGAAATAACGATGGTAGTATGCTATAATAAAACCCCTGCGGTAGCTGAGTGGTCAACCCTCCAGCCTATCATGCAGGCGGCCCGGGTTCAAGTACCAGTAAGGTCTGGGATTTTTCATTGAAAAATCCATAATAACACTTATGGCGCACAAGGTTCTTTCGGTTCCTGCCGTCTTTTTCCATATTAGGCATCTACATCCATCTGATAGTAGCTATTTTAATAGAACTGGTGTAAAAATAGGAGGACATATATTTGAATTAGTACACCAGTTCACTTACTTGGGGTCCATAGTCCAAATAAACAATGATGTTACAAGAAATCAAACAACGGGTCAAGATGGCCAATAGATGTTATTTTGGTCTGATTCAACATATGAAGAGTAAAGGCTCATTCACAATGAAAATTAAACATAACTTAAGCGTTAACTTAAGAATATAAACGTTACGGTAAAATCAAGAATTCATACCATCATTCACGATGGGAACATAAACATAACAGCAAACATACTTGGTAACCATGAAAACATAACAACGACGCCATTTCCTCATATTCTGTCGTATTATATACTTCAGCGCTCCACGATTGTGTTCTGTTTGCAAATCACGTAAGCAAAAGCATGAAAGTTTGGAGTTTGCAAACTTTATGTTAACGTCTTGTAATGTTCATTATCTGAATCATTGTGAATGATCCCATTTGGTAGCCTGGGCGCAAACTTCTGTGTTTATGTTACGGTTATGTTTAATTTTCATTGTAAGTGGGCCTTAACATATTATCAAGATCTGTGAAGGTCTCGTTATATAAGACCCTCATAAGACCAGTACTACTGTATGCCTGTGAAACGTGGACTATGAACAAAAATAATGAACAAATTCTCCAGTGTTTTGAAAGAAAAATATTGCGCAGAGTTAATGGCCCAGTGTGTGACAGGGGTGTCTGGAGGAAAAGGTATAACCAAGAATTGTATTCTCTTTATGAAGATGTGGAAGTCTCTAAATACATAATGTTAACCAGGCTAAGACGGGCAGGACACCTGATAAGGAAGGAAGAGGCAGAGATCCCAAAGAGAGTAATGCTAATACAGCCGGATGGGACAAGAAGGAAAGGAAGGTCGAGATCGAGATGGATTGATGGAGTGGATGGTGATGCGAGAGTTCTTGGAGTGAGAAATTGGAGGATGGTAGCTTTGGATCGCGATGGCTGGAGACGAGTCCTTGAGGAAGCCAAGACTCAGCAATGAGTTGAAGAGCTACTGATGATGAGGCATCTATAGACGTGGACAAAGTATTAGATAAAATTAATTATATGTGCAACAAAGCTGTACTTATCGGCAGAACTAATGAACAAAAATGTATTTTGCACAGAAATAATGAACAGAAAATAGAATCTGGAAGTTACTAATATTTTGTGAACATTCCCTTATTCTTTATTAACACGTTGATTTTGTCAGGGATGCTGGAAACCAAAATTTGACACTTTCTTTGAATATCAGCATCATTTAGCCAGACATCAGACAGTCCTTAAATGAGTCCATGTTTTGTTGTAAGCCTCTTTTTGTTCACTTTCGTCTACAGTATAGATCACAGATTATCAATTTTGTTCATGACCGGTCTTCTTGCAGGCCATGGGAGAACAGACTGTTGAATATCTTCTGCAGTATATAATTAAAACACCAGTAGTACCAACACAGCCAGATAAAATATACTTAACCATTGGAAAAATATACCAGAAGTTGTAAACAATCACATTTACAATAATAGAGACCCTGTGAATTATACCGATAGTTGATATGACGAATTATATTATGTTTCCAAGAAAAACGCTTTAGTCTAATAATTTGTCCACGTCTGTACATCATTTCGTCATCATTCCATAGCATTCCCCGATTGCCGGCTAGCGACACACGGAGGGGACGACCTAGAGACGAGGAGGGATTGCCTGCTCAAAATCTGGGTACTCAGAGAACAGTAGTCAGCCGGTGTTGGTTTGGGAATGTGCCTAGCTTGAGTGTTAGCGCAATAGATCGTAACAGGTCGCAGTGCTGGGCCATAGTGCCCCCCCCTCCGGTAAATTCCATTCCATGCCATGCTATAATAACACAATATCTGTTTTGAGATTGTGTGTGGGTGTGTATATGTTTGTAGAGGGGACGGACTAAGACCTCCTACATGTAGAGAGCACACAGATCTATCACGCATAGAGCGGGCAGAAATGAGTTCAGTGACCTCCCTGTACACCTAACATTCAGTATCGGGACCGAAAATCCGCTGTCTGATTATAATAATATTTTCATCATCTGAAAACCGGCAATCTCTTCAGTGAATTATATGGAAATAATTTTATTACTATGTGACCAGAATCCCAACAATGTTAAGAGGATACTCTACTAAAAATTACAACTTTTTTCCTAATCATTTTTTCAACCAAATTTTGAGAGGATGTTTACTATATAAAGGACTAACATAAATCAAAATTTGAACTCCCAAATGTTTTTTGCTTTTAATTTTGTATTTATTTTTCTATTTTTTTAAGAAATATTTTCAAAATCAAGTTTTTAATAGAAGATCTCAATTTGTAAAATTTCTTTGTTTTGGTTACATTCATAAGACATAGAGAAACATTTCTATGCATTCGTTTTATGAAATAACTCATTTATTCACTTCAATTTTTTTTCTGGAAAATTTTAAAATGTTATGTTTTCTGTAACTCATGATAAAAATATTAATAAAATAAATTAGCAGCATTTCTTACAAAATAAATGCATAGAAACATGCAGGTAACTTATAAATACTTGCAGTAAAATTTTCATCCCGATTTATTAATATTTGGCATAGCAAAGTTGGTGTTGAATAATCAACAAAAATAAACTTACGGAAAAATGGATTTCAAAGTAAAGTGATTATTTATGTAACAGATATCTATTAAAATTCTCCTCCGCTACATTCACGTTGTAACTTCAGGAAGCCAACTTTAGAACAAAATGTTCCTAGATTTGTAATAAGAAATTTGTAAAAAACAATACTTTGATGAAGACTTAATTTTGACAGTTCTTTAAATGCCACGCCCCTTACAGACTAGAGTTAATACTATTAAACATTTTGTAATCAGAATTCAACTAAATCCACTTGGCATATGAAAATATACCCTCTAAGGAAGTGAAATAGCCTATACAAATATTTTGGAAAATGTTCATGGTTTTCAGTTGAGTCTCCCCTTAATTTACTAAAAAAAAATCTGGAGTCAAAACTACAAATACAACCTTTGGCACACATAGACCATTCTGTGCTCTGGAAATAAAGGGTGCGTCAGAAAGAACGGATGGATTTCAAACTATCGATACGCAACGAGGAGAGAGATATAGTGAGGGGGACCACGACTGTTGGGTCAGCCATAGAATGCAGTTTCAGTTGAGAATATGGTGTTAGTCTGGTGTGCAACGTGCTTTCATCGTAGAGACATTTTTGAAAACTGAAGAGTCTGTGATCGCCACTCAGGACTCATTTCGACATCGGATGTCACGCTAGGATTCCAACTCGGAATACAATTTTGCGGTGGGTGGCTTCATTTCGTATCACAGGTTCAACATTAAAGAAGAAATCACCTGGACGAAATTCTATTGCACTGAGATTGTCCGAGGCTACGGTAAGATCTCGCGCCCTGCGACTTCTTTCTTTGGGACCATTTGAAGGCGTAAGTTTGTAAACATCGATCACATACACTGGACGAACTGAAGATAGCGATTCGTGAAGAAATCGTGGCAATTGCACCAGCTATGACTGTGAAAGTGATGGCGAACATCAGAAAACGCCTCGATGCCTGTATTGAAAGCCAAGGACATCATATGGATAATGTTGTTTTACATAAATAAACTGCATGTATTGGTGAATATGTTGATAACAATAAATTTTTGATTTGATGAATCTTTACAATTTTCTTGCCATGTGAAATCCATCCGCTCTTTCTGACGCACCCTGTATAACGCAACGCTGTGAAATATGGCCCAGTTTGTTCTGGTCAATGAATCACATATCCCATTTTAATTAATTCATTAATAGTAACATATCCCATTTTTGATCTATGTACTGATTTCAACCATGTACTTACGCGTGTAAAATAAACCATTTTGAAATTGAACCCTTCACTGTTGAAAGTCTTTAACCCGAACTTGCCAATGACGTCAACAACTTACATTTCTAAAAAAAAAAGGTCACATAGCCCATTTTGATTTCGGGCACCTCAAGTATAAGTCAGGAGAAATAAGGCCTAAGAACAGACCTAAATGGCTCGGAAATACAATAGGCTACATAAAAGCATAACAGGCACGATGCAAACTCCATGACGAGAAGAAGAAGAAGAAGAAGAAGAAGAAGAAGAAGAAGAAGAAGAAAGAAGATTTACTAACTTATTTGTTGCAATGACTTTACTGACTAAACACACTCTGTGATACGCTTCTTTTGAATGTTTTCTAGACTAAAACTATTTTACTAAAATAATTACTTACTTATTTACTTACTTACTGGCTTTTAAGGAACCCGGAGGTTCATTGCCGCCTCACATAAGCCCACCATTGGTCCCTATCCTGAGCAAGATTTATCCATTCTCTATTATCATATTCCACCTTCCTCAAATCCGTTTTAATATTATCTTCCCATCTACGTCTCGGCCTCCCTAAAGGTCTTTCTTCCCTCCGGCCTCCCAACTAAAACCCTATATGCATTTCTGGATTCGCCCATACGTGCTACATGCCCTGCCCATCTCAAAACGTCTGGATTTAATATTCCTAATTATGTCAGGTGAAGAATACAATACGTGCAGTTCTGTGTTGTGTAACTTTCTCCATTCTCCTGTAACTTCATCCCTTTTAGCCCCAAAATATTTTCCTAAACACCTTATTCTCAAACACCCTCAACCTATGCTCCTCTCTCAAAGTGAAAGTCCAAGTTTCACAACCGTACAGAACAACCGGTAATGTAACTGTTTGATCAATTCTAACTTTCAGAGTTTTTGACAGCAGACTGGATGATAAAAGCTTCTCAACCGAATAATAACAGGCATTTCCCATATTTATTAATAATTACAGTGAAGAAATGGAACTATTTCCTTAGGTAACAAATATACACACATACAATGATTTCTTCCAGCGATGTTTTACATATTTCTCATTTTGTATGTAAATATAAATTTCCAGTTACCGATATCTCGATTGTTTATAAAGAACTTTTAAAGTTGTAGTTTAATCACTCAGAATAAATATTCAAATATATCCTAAGGCAGTAACTATAACAATAATATTATTATATTAGTTTTAAATCGTAATTAAAAATACACCTCAGTGGAGAGAACAAATTTCATTTATTGATTGAGGTATTAGCATAGGAGAGGTATTTTAAAACCAAAACATTGATGTTCATTGAATTATACTGGTACGAGTATTTACATTATTAGTTCTATATTTATTTTCTTTTCGATTCGCTAAGCTGAGCTTTCACTACTTCAATATAACCACTTGACATTGGTAAATAAATTTGTTATTTCATCATTGGAGCGTAAATGCTTCTGTATTAAGTTCTGTGTTGTGCTTGGGGAAAGCAGTTCATGAACTTTTAATCTAATGAAGTCCATGCTAAGTAGCATATTTCTTGAAAAGACATGTAGCTTTCAAATGGTGAAAACGCTTTAACGATGATGAAATGAGTACTATCCTCGTATTAGTAGGCTAGATTAGTAGTTATTTATTAATAGTGGAAAAAATTCACTTCGAAATTAGGGATCGAACACAACATCTTCAGTTCTACAGGGTTGTTTCCGATCTCTGATAACGAATTTTAATGACGTCATGTGCGTTAGGAATCACACCGACAGCTGAATTGCGGCAAGAGGTGACAGACCAGTAGTGAGTGATTTCATAATCAGAGTGCACGGTGTATCACAGTAGCAATGCCCAAGAAAATCGAGCCTTTTTCGGATAGGTACATCACAACTCTTTCCGATGCCAAGTATAGTTACGTGAAAATCATAGGAGCCTGCAAAACTTGTGGTTTCGTTATTTCCAAGAAAGGGATCTTGTGTATACCTAATAAGACTGGCAAAGCTCGGATGGGATTAATTCCAGAGTGTTAAACGCAAGGAAATCCATCTCTCGTCACAAGTCACCGCACCTCACGAGATGATAATTCCATTCGAACTTTCCCAATCTTATTAAGTACACAGAAGATGCCTTTCTTGGAAATAACGAAACCTCGTTTATTGCAGGCTTCTTTTATTTTCACTTAACTGTACTTGGCATCAGAAAGGGTTTTATGTATCCCTCCTAAAAAGGCTCGATTTTCTTGGGAATTTCTGCTGCGAGTCGCCGTGCACTCTGACTATGAGATCACCCACTACTGGCCTGTCACCTCGCGCCACAGTTCAGCTGTCGTGTGACTCCTGACGCACATGGTGTCATTAAAATTCGTTATCAGAGATCGGAAATAATCCTTGTATGCACTTAGCTATGCCGGATTTCCATCTATAGCACCGGATCGAACTCCTCTCCTCTCCTCTCCTCTCCTCTCCTCTCCTCTCCTCTCCTCTCCTCTCCTCTCCTCTCCTCTCCTCTCCTCTCCTCTCCTCTCCTCTCCAATAATTTCCTCTCATCTCTTCTCTTGTCTCCTTGTCTGTTCCTATTTTAACTTTAACTTTAATTTTCTTATCTATCCCTTGTCTTGTTTTTTTCTTTGCCTGTCCTTTCCTTTCTGTCTTCGAAGGTAGTATTTTGGTGTATAATAATTTATTTTTTATAATTAGTAAAATATAATATTAAGGTATAAATCTGGAATTCTGCACGCTTCTCGAGATTCATGTAAAGTTATTATACAATTATATAACACTAGTGGCTTGTGCAGAATATGCTGTAAACTAAGTAAATTAGACGTTCTAATGAAAAATTTTCAGATTTATTTTCAGTAAAGAATACAAGACATTATGAAAGTTATTTTCTTCCATAATAATGAAACATACTCCCTCTGAATGTATTTTTATGCCAAATAGTTTTTCTTGAACCTATCCACCTTCAGGTGTTGAGTTTTTAGAAAACGCAAGTAACAATGTCAGAACGATCAGCTGGTTTTCATCTGGGACTAAATAATAGCTAATTCAGGTCATTATGCGAAAATTGAAAAAATGTCAGCTTTGCTATGCTTTGAACAATAAACATGGCATCTTGGTATACCTGCTGTATGGAGAGCTTGAAATGTAGAGGGTAAAACAATTTCATCCTGTTAAGAGATCTTGCTGAAATGATCGGGAGACTACAAAATTTTCTAGGTCTCTTATTTTATCAGAAAGTAGTACATTTTGGTTTTCCTTAGGAACTGTAATTTTTGCGCTCTCTCGAGCCAATACTGAAGAGAATGACGCATATAAATATCTACACCACACCGCCATTAAGTATATGAAAAATAATACTTGATTAATAACTATAAAATATTTCATTTGTAATAACAATATTATTATCTTACGTAAGTTTTGTAGTTATCTACTACATAGCCGCCATTCAGTAAATTATAGAAATGAAGATCTAATTTAATATATTCTCTACATCTACTTATATAACCCCAAATGTTTCACTTTCATACCATCAATATAGCATTAATACGTATAATTAATGAAAAATAGTCGCATCATGGCATTAATTATAATAATATTTAATTTCTAATGGTAATAATGTCATAAAACCATCTCAAATTTTGTAGATTTTAATATCCAATACACAGCTGTACTCATAAAATTCCACATCGCAGAATCAGACCTGTAAATTATTTTTAGTAAGCCTTGAAGTTTTTAATAACCAATTTAATTTGAGCTCTAAATATGTCAGCAATCCTGCAGGTCATGGCCTTCGTGTAATAGGCTATTGTTTATTGTAGGCTAGTGGTGTTTTGTTTTATTCTGAAATGATGCAACTAGATCTCAAAACTGAGGGAAGATGGAATTTGTAAAATATGAAAATTATATAGGAAAACTAACGCTTCACTGAAAGTTACTATTTTTCTGAAAAAAAACGTGGGGTTCTAAGCTTCAAAATGAGGGGTCATTTATTAAAATCCGTTCAGCCGTTTTCCCGTAATTTCCATTACCAGTTCAAATTATTTATATAGATTTTGTAAAAGTATTAAGATAAAAAAAAAGAGTTGGGAAAGTGTGAAGGAAATCAGCTTGCAATACGACCTTGAAGGCAGGAACTTACAAACCTAATTTCGTGGTAGTCAAGGTGTGAACACATGTGTGAATTTGTTTCGGCGGCCAAGGGTAAAAATTAAGTAATGGGTTCAGGTTCTTGACCGGAGAGCGCCAAGCGGAACACAAAGAAGATCGCACAAATGAGGATGACTTGACAACTCTGGCTCTAAGAGAAAGAAAAGAATTCCTCTTCCCCGTTCACTTGAATCCAATTCTTTCTCCCTCTCCTAGAGGCCTGTCTCGAGTGTGTCTAAACGCTTCGATAGGCAATGGATACGTGAATGCTTTTTCCTATCTTGCCGACAAGACAAAGGACTTACGACGCCATGTACGAGTCACTTAACACACCTTCGTTTTCTCATTAGGAAGAGGCACTGAACCGAGAGATGTAACGACAAACTTGAACTTTCTTGTAGTTGGGAGATAGAGTGCTTCATTCCGCTGTCGGACGAGCGGTCTCAGGATTCAGCAACCCAACAATGTCTATTACTATTTAACATCACCAATAGACGTTCAGAGAGTTCAGAATCTGCATTCAACTCCTTCTCAGGAAGTAGTATATTACGATACAAGGTTGGGAAATGCTTTTTACAAAAACGAGCAGAGCGACTACACAGGCTGGATGTGAAAATGATTGCTATGTTTGGCTCAACATTTATATTTGTGAGCAACTGTTTTCTATAATCAACATTAATAAAGACAGACATCAAATATCTGTAACTGATGTTTCATTACGATTAGTAGACTACTGTTCCGTTCGGCTGCCAACAACATAAAACCCAGTAGCGGCTGGTGGTCAAATTAATGAGTGTGCTACAATCTCTATATCGGCCTACTGTATACACTTATATGTATTTATCTTAATTTGAGACTCGCCTAGTGACGAAATATGAAGTCCATACGACGTTCCTTCCTACTGCAGAACTTGTCAATTACCCTGGAGTTACACTCCTCCATCTTGGACATCATACTCATTTCTGTTGACAGTATTGCAAGAGCAGTGAGACGATCCTGGGACATAGTGTTTCTTAAAAACGTTTTTATGCGTTTAAAGAAAGAAAAACATCTTTCTGGCTCAGCAGTGGTCATTGGTGTTGTAACCAAAATATTTAACAACTTCGTTACTTCACAGAATGGATCCTATGAATTGTTGGAGGCTATGTTATGTATTGCAACAATTGAACAGCTCCATCTATATTTCGGAAGTCGGGTCTTCCATATAGAACTCCAAGTTGTGTCTTTAACACTCCTTTATTTAGTACAGTACAGCTGTTGACAGCAACTTCAAGTTCGCGTTCAGGAAAATTATGCGAAAAATTGTCAAAAAATTTGCTGTTTAACAATTTTGTTGCGTCTAGGTAGCTTAAAGACTGAAACGATAATTAGTTTCCTGAATTATACTGTCACGTAATTCCTTGGCTTCAATTTTCTGGACTGACTGATTCAGGAGGAACCTCAAAAACCAGGTAGATGGCAGCAGTGGTTGAACACTTGAATTACCAAACACATTGTACATAGTTTCGAGTTCTTCCACAAACAAGCACTCTTTCGTTACGCTTTACTTTTGCAATCTCCAAGCTGTGTTGTGCTGAAGCTGACTACAGCACTTCCCCGCGTAAAAATAGCCAATCAGAGCAGTGATTTCAGCTTCGCACATGAGCATTAGTTGTCTATATTTTCATGTAGAGTTCTGAGTAGCACAACGTACCGCCTGAGGCATCAAAGAGCGAAGAGTGGAGACTAAACACTCTATAACGCGTCGTGAACATAACCACGGGAAATTGTCAAATGGCAGATCAAATACTATGGTATTGCAAATACATTATTTGAGCAAAAATTATCATTGTGCTGTAGCACTGTAGCACATAAGGACGGGCCGCCCCTGATAAAACCTCGTTTTCATGTACTGATAAATAATAGTACATTATGCAACGAGCCTATAATGGTAGTAATTAAGACGCTCGTATAAAAATTATGAAACTCGCTTGCGCTCGTTTCATAAACATACTCGCGTCTTAATTACCATTACAGGCAAGTTTCATGCGACTTTTTATGCTCGACCATATTTATAACTTGAAATTATTCATAAGTATTCATGTTTTTCTTACCTGACTGAGGAGCGAAACTGACCTTGTGCAATATCTCGTAAATAGTGAGATGTGCGCAGACGCGAAAGTATTGATTTTTTCCGAGAAACAAATGTCGACATTGACCTTATATAATCTAGAGAGTAAAATAAACATTAATCGTGATATAACCTTGAAATTGAATTAGACATTGAAAAACGAGATGATAAATTGAATTTATTTGAATATTATTTAAATCAACGCTAATTATTACAGTAACAGAACTGGCTTTATTTAAAATATAGGTGATTTATCGTGCAATTGGTGAAATGAATTTGCGGGAATGTGCTGTGTGAAAGGCTTTGTCTAATCTCGTGCTAGTTGTCTTCCGATTGTTTATCCGAGAATAATCGATACTTGCGCTTTCATATTGCTACAAAGGTATTTTCTGATTGGTGGAACACCTGAACTTTAATGAATAGGTGTACTTTTATGAGGTCCATTAAAGGGCTGCTACCAGGTGTATAATTAGAACATTTCGGCATGGTCGAGCATAAAATATAACAAAATTATATTGTACATTTAAGTAACTATAGAATTTCTATTATTTCTGTAAAATACATATTTCTTTATTAATTAATAATAGTTCAATATAGTTTTGCAAACATTGAACGGGAATTCATTTCATAAACGCTTGTAATAGGCCTAGTACTTCCTTTTGTGTACATTTTGTACGAGATCATCCCTTCTTCCAGTCCATCCTTATACAGAGCGCAGCTAATAAATGCATTCCGCTCATGAGCTGTGAGCCGGCTCGGAGAGCGCAAACCTTGTGCAGGCTTGGTCTAGAAGAATATAATATACAGGAAGGAAATTATGTAGGATGAATTGAATGTAATACAGACACCAGGGATAGAGAAAAGACGCCAGTGCCACCTATCATAGTATTACATTTTACACGTATCTTACACAGAGTAGAGTAAGATCAGCATAATGTTATATTAAGATAAACCTAACAAATTGAAAACTTTTCTTAGTAGACTAATATTTTTCTCTTAAAGTAGTTCTTTAAAACTGTCTCAATATATGGATACGATAACTGAAAATGCATAAATTCTACCTTCACTTTACATTTCGTTGAATACAATGTATTATTCCACAGAAAAAAGTATGAGAGGAATGAAAAGCAAAAAGCTTTCGGAAATTTCATGAAAAGTATTTTGAACATTATGATTGTCAAAGAAATGTATTTTATAATACCGTAAACTGGGGTAAACTTGACCGCTGGGGTAAACTAGACTACAAAAGAATATTTACATCATGATATCAGATTTATTTATTTATTTATTTATTTATTTATTTATTTATTTATTTATTTATTTACTTAATACTTTACACTTGAGCTACATTAGGCATTGCACCCCGAAAGAGCAGAAGCTCGTGCTCGGGCGCAGTTCAGATCAGTTATACAAAATATATCACAAAATTAAGAGAGTACATCGAGCACAATAACTTAATAAATGGTAAAATAATACAGCATGTAATAATAGGGTCTATATACAAATAGAAAATACAAAAGTACATGAATATTAGAGTATCAATTTTTTAACTCAATTAGCTTAAACAATTAAATAATTAATCTGATTTGTTTCTTAAATCTATGTGTGTTAAGTGTACTTAGCTCAGGGTAACGTCACGGAGGCTGGGAATCCAATACTGTCGCAGAAGGTTATGTTCTGTTACTATAATAATTAGCGTTAATTGTAAATAATATTCAAATAAATTCAATTTGTCATCTCGTTTTTCAATTCTAAATCAATTTCCAGGTTGTATCAAAATTAGTTCATGTTATTCTCTAGATTATATCAAGACCAATGACATTATTGTTCCTCGGAAAAAAATCAGTACTTTCGCGTCTGCGCACATCTCACAATTTACGAGCTATGCACAAGGTCACTACCGCTGTTGAGTCAGATACGAATAAAATGAATACTTCTGAATAATTTCAAGTTAGAAATATGGTCGAGCATAAAAAGTCGTATGAAACTTGCCTATAATGGTAATTAAGACGCTCGTATGAAAATTATGAAACTCGCTTGCGCTCGTTTCATAAAAGACATACTCGCGTCTTAATTACTATCATTATAGGCTCGTTGCATAATGTACTATTGAAGTTAATTATTTTGTTGTCCATATCCCTCATGTTTTATAATTCCAAGTTATAATTAAGGCATATAACATGATTAATTTTTTTTATATCATCAAGTTTACCCCAGTTTACGGTACTGTTTTAAGATATATGACGACCAATTTTGGTTCTTTTAACACACAAATCTGAAGCAATATAATAATGATTGCTAGGCCTATGAAAAATATTGCGAGAAATAAAGCCGAAAAGCAAGCCCAAAATAAGTGGGAAACTTTCGAAAGATGTGATTCTACTCCAAGCAATTCCTAAGAAAAAAGAGAAACCAGCGTAGGCTTATAAAGTGTCAGCTGTTAGGTATCCACCTGTTACTTCCAACTTAGTGAGGACTGATTTCCATTTCCTCGGTCCATTAAGAGAAGAATTCAGAAGGAAGAAGTTTCATTCAAATGAGATCACTGAGGCGGTAAAAGAGTGGCTGTACAAAAATCCGAAAGCTGATCAAGCGGTTTATCATGTACATTTAAGTTTGACGAAATTATGGAGACTATTTCGTTTATATGACGTCATTCCATTTTCGACCAATGAAGTGTAATGAAATTTTGAATTCCAACCAATCACAGTCACACTTTGCGATAATTTTTACAGCTAGATTTATCACTATCAATTTATCGCTGTTTTAAAAAAGGAGTTCGCTCTTCATGTATAACAGTCTTCAATGCACTGCCTAATTATCTTAAAGATTTTAAGAACCACGAGAAAAGGTTCAGAAAAGAATTGACCAAATTTCTACATACTCATACCTTCTACACAATTGATGAATTGTTTATGCTTGTGAATTGAATTATTCTACTTAAATGACATGTACAATTTTATATAGCTCAACTAAAATATGTCTTTATATTGACTTAATCTGTTTACTATGCATTGTAAATTTTTGTTTAGCATAACTGATGAATTGTATGTACTGTAAATTGAATAGTATACTGTATAGGTCAACTGATGAATTGCTTAAGCTTATAAATTGAATTAATCTACTTCATATGAATTGTACAATTTTGTATAGCCTAACGAAAAGAAGTTTGTAAATTGAACTATAGTTTGGCTGATGAATTGCATATGCTTTTAAAATGATTACTAGTCTGTGTAGCTCTACTGATGAATTGTATATAGACCTACTGTAAATTGAATGGTAGTCTGTATAGCTCAATTGATGAATTGTATATGCTGTATATTGTATAGTAGTGTGTATAGCTCAACTGATGAGTTGTTTGTGATTATAAATTGAATTAATCTACTTCATATTAATTGCACAAATTTGTATAGCTTAATGAAAGTGTGCTACTTTGTATTGTATATATTTGTATAGTTTTGGCCGATGAATTGTATATCCTTTAAATTGAATAGTAATCTATATAGCTCTATTGATAAATTGTTTGTGTTTGTAATTTGAAGTAGTTTGCATGATATGTATTATCAATTTCTGTATATCACAACTGGTTGAATTGTTTATGCCTTAAATATAATTAACTTACTTGTTTTGTATTATACATATAGCTCAACTGATGAATGATCGTTTGCGTTTATAAATTTAATAATCTGATTGGCTATGTATTGTATACTTTTAGTAGAGCCATCGATGTAGCTCAGTCGGCAGACTAGCTGGGCTGCTGATCCGGAGCTGCGTTCGGGCTTGGGTTGGATCCCCCTTTGGTCTTTGGTTTCTTCCGAGTTTTTCCACAGCCGTGGGACTGAAGCCGGATGGTCTATGGCGAGTATATGGCGAGTCCTTGGCATCAACCCCTTAGATTTGATTACCCCTCTTTGATTTGATTACCTGGTTGGGTTTTTACGAGGTTTTCCCCAACCAAAAGGCAAATGCCGGGTAATATTTTGGCGAATCCTCGGACCTCACCTCATCTCACTACATCTCGCCAAAATATTGTAAAAAATTGCACAAAATTTAAAAATTGTAGAAAACTATTAAATTGTAAAACTATAAAATTTTGTAAAAATTGTAATTGTAATATTGTAAAATGTTGACTTGTTCCACATCTTAAAGCTTCATTGATCATGTAAGATCTATGGAATAAAATAAATGAATGAATGAAATGAATGAATCGCATGGTCGTTCTTTTGTTTAGTCGCCGCCAACTGTTTCCCCGTAAATTGATGATCATGAATACATTAGGCCTAAGATGCATCTACACGGTTAAACTTTTCTTTCAACTTTAAGGCAATGAATGCAAGATTTATATTTAATATTAATTAATATATTTACCCAGTGAAGACGACGTTCAAAACGGCGCACCATGTAGACACAAAATCTTCATGCATCTTAATTTAACGTACCTTTTAAACTTGATTCTTTCAATATTTTTCCCAGATTGCACGCATACGCGATTGGAATATTGAACTGTGTAGATGCAGCTTTAGTTCCGTTACACACTACAGCGAGAATGCGTTTGTCGAACTATAAAAAATGCTTTCGTGTAGCACTGATTGTAACGGTCGAAATATGGCACAACTGACATTGGTCCTGCTCCCACAGATAACTTAACCTATAATTGTAGCCTAAAAATTTGTATTTTGTGAATGAAATAAAACAATTAATAGGAAGTCAGATGTTCAAATTTATGTAACATCATCGCATATCAAACCCAATGACCTTGCATAGTAATAATAAGGTCTTTTCATCAAACTGCCTTCCGTATGGCGTAATAAAATTCGTGTTTTAATTAGGCATATCTATACAGAGATGGCTTCACTGTGTAGCAACATGTCTCGCTGTGAATACATAAGCATTGGTATATAGCTGTCTTCACTGTTACTATTAAATTAAATTATGATTTCAGGAGATAATGAAAATGTATTTATGTTATAATAATAAGAGAAAAATGCAGTACATGTAATTAACATTGTTAAACCTATATTTTGCTTTTCGGAATTGGCATTACTGAATAATAACATCGAATTTCTTTATTGCAGTAATCGATATTCATCTACGAGTATTTCAACTTCAGAATGTCTGAATAGGTTAAGTATTCGTTAATATACAATTATTAACATTTTGTGATGGAATTTTAGGGATATAATATTTACATTTTTATTTTATTCACGAAATAGTCCTAATAAATGTCACTCGAGATCTGAGATTTATCTGGGAAATCTCAGACCTCTCGTGACATTACTACATAAAAACGGCTTACATTTCGAGCCAGTAAATTTTTATCGAAGAGTTTCAGTTCTTGCATGCCCCTTTTCATCCCTTTTCATCTTTTTACATTTACTTGTATTAAAAAGTGCTTCCATGAGAAATTATTTCTCTACTAACTTTTCAACTTCAATAACAACTTTATATGGGATGCACTTCAGACATAGCCCGAAGTGACTTTCAGTCATACGATGAACTACGTGGGATATTAATTATGACGTTCAATTACTTTACATCAGTTAGTATTAAACCGAGCAGAAAACCTTGCTTCGGTATAACTTACGGCCCCGTTAGTAACACAGTCTCTGCTCGCACAAGCAAGTGGCAACTCAGCTGCCGTAAGATCAATTCTGCATACCAGCTGTTGAAAACTCCATACAACATAGTCCACATTTATTCCAATGAATGGTGTACAATGATATGAGACAAAATAGTTTGTATTATTCACCTGACATACTTACTTACTTACTTACAGGCTTTTAAGGAATCCGGAGGTTCATTGCCGCCCTCACATAAGCCCGCCATTCGTCCCTATCCTGAGCAAGATTAATCCATTCTCTATCATCATATCCCAACTCCCTCAAATCCATTTTAATATTACCTTCCCATCTACGTTTCGGCCTCCCTAAAGGTCTCTTTCCCTCCGGCCTCCCAACTAACACTCTATATGCATATCTGAATTCGCCCATACGTGCTACATGCCCTGCCCATCTCAAACGTCTGGATTTAATGTTCCTAATTATGTCAGGTGAAAAATACAATGGGTGTACTTCTGTGTTATATAACTTTCTCCATTCTCCTGTAACTTCATCCCTCTTAGCCCCAAATATTTTCCTAAGCACCTTATTCTCAAACACCCGTAACCTATGTTCTCTCTCAAAGTGAGAGTCCAAGTTTCACAACCATAAAGAACAACTGATAAATAACTGTTTTATAAATTCTTTCAGATTTTTTGACAGCAGACTGGATGATAAAAGCTTCTCAACCGAATAATAACAGGCATTTCCCATATTTATTCTGTGTTTAATTTCCTCCCAAGTATCATTTATATTTATTACTGTTGCTCCAAAGTATTTGAATTTCTCCACCTCTTCAAAAGATAAATTTCCAATTTTTTATATTTCCATTTCGTACAATATTCTCGTCACGAGACATAATAATATACCGGTACTTTGTCTTTTCGGGATTTACTTCCAAACCTATCTCTTTATATGAGACAAAATAGTTTGCGTGTATGACTATTGTATTCTTCACCTGATATGACGATGAGGAATATGTGAAATCCTTTCCAAGTTTGAAGATCTGGCGAAGGCATTCACCTGTTTTCTCTGTTCTGGAAAACACTGTACAGAAATGAAGGTTAAATCCAGAAGTTTGAGATGACTAGGGCATGTAATATTGAGAATCCAGAATTGCAAAGTTTCGTTTTTTTTTTTTGAGAATTTATTACAATTTTACTGAGCGAGACAAGGACCAGCCTTTTTTTTGTGAAAACTTGTCCACGAATATTCCCAACAATACAATGACACAAAAACCGATCTTCCTCTCGCTTAGTAAAATTGTAATAAATTCTCAAAAATGAACCATCACAATATTATCAATCTTTACCCTAGGCCGGATCAGAAAGACCTTTGGGGAGGCCGAGACGTAGATTGGAGGATAATATAGAAATTGATTTGAGGGAGGTGGGACTGGATTAATCTTGCTCAGAATCGATGGGGGCTTATGTGAGGGCGGCAATGAACCTCTGGGTTCCTTAAAAGCCATTTCTAATAATAATACTGAGAGAAAAATGGAGATGTATTTAATTACATGTAATTCTAAGAATTACTGTAAACAATTACAATTTAGTGTTACATAAAACAATTTGTATCAAAGGAATGATTAACATATTGAAGGAAAATTGACATATTAAAAATAAATATTCTATAAAAGTAATATTTGAAGAAAGACAATATTCTTTCCATTCCTCTGCACAGAACATCCTTCTACTCATCATCTTTCAGCATATCGATTCCACGCCACTGGAATTCTCTCCCTGACCATGTCAGAGACTGTCGGATAATATCAAAATTCAAATTTAAATTAAAGAATCACATTCTAGTTCATGGAATTACTTGTTGAACACCTGTTAGGTTGCGCAACTTCGGCTTAACCCATGACATATAGTAAATATCATAACTATGCTGTTGTAAAATTGACAATTAATATGAAGAGTCCACTGCAAGAATGGTGGATGTCATTTGGAATGCATTTAACAGGAGAAGCAATTGAAAGTTTGAAATGCTTAGCGCTCAAAGCTTAACTGTGATTTTCCGACCATTACTGGACAATGACTATCAAGTGTTAACGCCATATAACTCTCTATGTACATTCTATATATCTTAAGCTATGCATTGACAGTCTTGGTTCATTTTCGACAAGAATGTGACATCCATCATTCCAGTGGACTCTTCAGTGTAACTCTTCATCATCATCAATCATCATCATCATCATCATCATCATCATCATCATAATTATTACTATTATTATTATTATTATTATTATTATTATTATTATTATTATTATCAGTTATCACTATCATAATTGCTATCTCTGATTTTCTTTCTTTTATTTTGTATTAGCTCGATGAGAGCTCCATAGTGTTCTTTTGACCCTGTTGACCCTCTATAGGTCTTTGATTTAATTTGTATTATTTTCATCAGTATTTGTATATATTTTTGTATTTATATGTGTTATCTGGTAGGTTGGAAGAGAAGGCCTTATGACCTTAAACCTGTCAGATTAAATAAATAAATAAATAAATAAATAAATAAATAAATAAATAAATAAATAAATAAATAAATATTCGGAAATTATGGTTACTTCCTGACGTTAACCCTAGGTGGCGTAGTCGGTATAGTGCTCGCCGTTTTGTGCCCGAGGTTACGAGTTCGATCCCGGCCCAAGTCGATAGCATTTAAGTGTGCGGGACAAAATTCCGGCACACCGGCGACGCTGATAAAACCTCGGCAGTTGCGAACGTCGTTAAATGAAACATAATTTAATTTCTGATTTCCTGACAATGCGGATTCATTTCATGGAAAAAAAAGAATATGTGTTGATTGCTAATTTTCGTCTGTAGCTCGATGCAGGTGAAGGAAATATGGGAAGGTGTGACGACATCAGCGCCTGTAACAGAAGAGTTTCTCCGCAGGATAATGACGCGGATACAATTAAAATGCATTCAAAATTCGTAGACCGAAACATTATAATACAGTAGAACGCTTAGGAACGATCCCTGCAACTCTGTCGTTCAAAGGGAGCAGCATTACGATTTGAGACAATGCGTTTACAGTTCTTAATTGCATGCCTTCTCCTTTATTTGAGACAATGTGTGGGTTATCAACCCGTTATGTCAGTTACCTCTGAATGGTTTTAAATGACGGTAGCCTTTATCCGTGAACATGTGAAACATACGTAATGATCACAGTGCATTGTATTAGGAATAAGCTTAAGAAAATTAATAGAATGGAGAAAATATTCTTAACGATTTGAACGAGTAAAAAATTAATGCAGCAAATATGGCTCTTAATTTCTCTTTATTTTTTAAGGATTTCGTAAAAATTGAGCTTCTTAACGTGTTATCAATAACAGTAGGCCTATTCTTTTTCGTTTAATTTCTTTAGGTACTCGTATTATTCAAACGACAGACACAAATGAAATAATTTAATATGTACCCAAATAAGATAATGAACATCCGTTTTCTGAACTGTACACAAATACATAATAATAATAAAAATAAAATAATAATAATAATAATAATAATTATTATTATTATTCATCCATTACTATTATTTACTATTATTAATTTATTTATTTATTTATTTATTTACGTATTTACTTATTTATTTATTTACCTATTTATTTATTTATTTACCGTTTATTAATTAATTAATTAATTTATTGATTAATTAATTAATTAATTTATGTATTTATTTATAGGGACCGCAGGAAGTAAGTAAGTAAGTATAATATAAGTAATAAGAAGAATTATGTATTTATTTATTTATGTATTTATTTATTTATTTATTTATTTATTTATTTATTTACTTACTTACTTATTTATTTATTTATTTAGAAAATTAACGTGCAAAACAACAGCACATGGCCAATTACAGTTTAACACAAGATACAAAACAAAACAGAAGAAATGATGATGAGAATGAATGATAGAATTGGCAGTGCGATGGAATACAATCAATATGATAGTCAACATTATTCATTGACCAATTGCAACAAAATAAATAGCAATATCTGACGATAATAACAAGTAAGGATATATCATGATAAACTCAAAAAGTATATACTACACATTAAATGGATCCAAGCTTAATCCATGCAAATTAGCATATTTTATACATCTGCAGACCGGAGAGACAGATTTTGAATTTCTATTATAAAAATGTGTTGAAATCTTAAACCCTTAGCAGGAATACGAAGACTGATATTGCTTATGAATGACTGACAATCAATATCACCCTTAATTACTTTACAAAAAAATAAATAATCAAGATCTTGACGTCTGGCAAATAAACTGCAGCAGTTAAAATATTTACAGTTAATCTCATATTTATAGTCATCGGAATTTGGTAAAAATCTATAAGAACACAAGGAAATAAATTTTCTTTGAATATTCTCCAATTTAGCCGAGTCAATGGAAGTAATGGAGTTCCATACAACAGATGCATATTCAAGCTTGGATCTAACCAATGTATAGTATAAAATTAATAGACACATCGGAGTAGAAAAAGAATAAGTTATAAACCTAATTAGACCAAGCATTCTTAATGAATGGATATAAGTATATTGCACATGATCATGGAAATATAATTTTGAATCAAGTATGACACCAAGATCTCTAATACTATTTTTCTTAGTAATTATGAAATTACTAAGAGAATAATTAAATTTTAGGGAAGTAGTTTTCCGTGAGAAGGAAATGACAAAAGTTTTGGATAGATTAATTTTCATTCCATTTTCAACAGACCATCGCGAAATCGAATTAATGTCATTTTGTAGAATTTGACAATAATAATAATACTTACTTACAAATGGCTTTTAAGGAACCCGAAGGTTCATTGCCGCCCTCACATAAGCCCGCCAGCGGTCCCTATCCTGTGCAAGATTAATCCATTCTCTATCATCATACCCCACCTCCCTCAAATCCATTTTAATATTAATAATAATAATAATAATAATAATAATAATAATAATAATAATAATAATAATAATAATAATGTAAAACTGATTTAACAATCATTGGTAATCGTTCTTCACTCATTCTTTTTACATGACCGTACAATTGCAATTGCCTATGCTGTACAGGCAGGCAGGCAGATAGATCGTATGTGGAGTCAAAGAGGATGGTGGAAAAAAAAAACGCTTGGTTTCAGTGAAAAGCCTGTCCTTGAGCAGAAAACTATGAATGAAAGAACTTAAAAATTCTCAAAATTTTTCATACGTAATTGTAGTTTATAATAGTTGTTGCCTTTTGAGATCACGATACACTTTCTTTGGACTAAGTAGAACACTGTTTTTATAATGAGTAACAGTAGATATTTTAGAAAACTATTTTTTTATCATCTTCTTGCATTAATTAAATTCTGAAATTTGTGTTCACAGCCGTTATTAGCCTTTTCATAAAAATTCTTTATTGTCCTATCACGATTGTTTGCTAGATATGCGAAGAAACTCTGCTTCTATCTGTATGCATAGCGCTGCAGACTTATTTAACATCACAATAGGATTAATAAAGGACTTTTCATTGTAACAAAGGAGAAGGGCAGTGAAACTGTTTGCTAAATGAAATGAGAATTACTCTTTTCATAATGCCAGCTATTCTATACGCCGATGTACAAGAAAGAATGTTTACACTGCTCCGGATAGAGAACCTTTCAGCTACTCCGCTGAATGAAACTGGTAAACATAGCAAAAAGTGTCATTTATTTTCTTTTATTTCGTTTTAAATCGATAAAATAAATACAATTCATTGCTATGGCTTTTAATCAACTTCATTTCTATTTTATCGAGACAGGAAGTAAACTTTTTGACATGTTGTACTTAGTAGCATTTAGTAGCAGCATTTATTTATTTAACCTGGTAGAGATAAGGCCGTCAGGCCTTCTCTGTCCCTCTACTAGGGATTACAACTACAGGGGCATCATTTTATTTTTACTTCAATTTTTATTGTACCTGAGTTTTTGAATGTGCTTCACTCACATACTTTCTACTAATGAAGTTCCAACTGTCCTCTACACAGAAACAAGGCCGCATATAGTAAACAGCACTGAATTAGTGAGTATAGTACGTTCCAGGAATATGTTCGCATTTTCCAGTGACGAAAGAGCTTTCAATATTGAATCATATTTTCGCACAGGTACTGCCCGTTTGCCTACGTCGCATCCCGATTTCCCCCACCTGCTTCTGATTGCCCCTCTGTAAAAGCTGGGCTGTCTTTGCTCTTTTCTGAAAACATTAATTTCTATTAGGAAATGGACGTTTACGTAATATTATACAATTGTTTAAAATAAATAAAAGGGCCTCGTTAAGTAATTAACTGTCACGTGATTTCCCCTTTCTACGATCCTGCGGCATAACCACTTAGACGGACAGTAGATAGCATGTCTGAGTAATTTTATCTGTGCGGGTCGGGCAGAAGTGAAGATTGAATTTACAGTACGTAAGGTACTCTTTTATAGAGTAAGTATAGAATTATTTCAACATAAGTTACTAGTACGAAGGACGAAACTGGTAATTGGAATTAGATGCAATAGTCTATAGTGCGATAATATGTACAAAAGAACTGAAGCCTGTATCGAAATGAACGGCCACCATTTTCAAAAATGTATTTAAATATCCATATTATGATTATTTTTCAATTTAACTTCATTCTCCATATTGTAGGCCTATGCTAATGTGCTGTAGACAGTATAATACACACTGCATAATGAATACATTCGCATGGATAACTCAGTTCGTGAGTAAAAACACTTATTCTTAATACAGTACTGCATTTTGATTAAACAAAAACCTAGTGAAAATTATCGAACACAAAATCGCGATATTTCCTATTTACGTAAATGGATGAACTACGTTTCTTCCCTCCTATACCTAGTAAAGTGATTTGTTTGTGTTTTACGCCAGTATCATCGAACTACAGTCGTGGAAGGGGTAGTAAACGGTGTTTACGGTTCTCTAAAGGTATAGCCAGGTTAATATTAAAAATGTTAGTAAAAATAAAATGATGTCCATGTATAATATGAAGAATAAAATTACAATTAATATTAAATTTACAATTACAATTACAATACAAATTAAAGTACGACAAGATTACCTGTTTAATGAAAGCTACACATTTTACCATAGAAGTTAAGAACAAAGAATAGTTTTGTATTTACTGAATTAAAAATTAAACCCAGAATAACAAAATTCTATAGTGATGAAATTACTATATATTGAGATATTTTGTGATAGATTATGAGGACTATTTACAAGAAACCATGTCTGAACGAGTGTCAATTACTGACCAAGTGACTAGTAAGTTTGCGTTTGAATTCAAATTTTATTTCGACAGTCCCTGATGCTAGCAGGTAACGAATTCCAGAGTCTTGGCAGGGCTATTGTGAAAGAGGATGAGTATGAGGGGATGCGATGGGATGGTATTGTTAGTATTATTTCATGGCGAGAGCGTGTGTTCAGATTGTGGTGGGAAGAAAGGTAAGTGAAGCGAGACGACAGGTACGAAGGAATAGAAGAGTTCAAGATTTCGAAGAGAAGGAGAAGTGAATGTAAATTTATTTTCTTATCTAGTTTAAGCCAATCTATTATTTCCAGGGATAGGACAATATTATGATCATATTTACGAACATTGCTTACAAAACGTACACAAAAATTATGAGCACGTTGAAGTTTCGTTTTTTTGTCGCTGGAAAGGTCAGTCAGTAAAATGTCAGCATAGTCAAAATAGGGAAATACAAGCGTCTGCTTGAGGGACTTTTTTAAGCAAGAGGGAAGATGAACATTTATCCTTTTTAGCACATGGATAATAGAATATACTTTTCTGCAGGTTCCTGTAATTTGCATGTCCCAGTTGAGATTATTATCCATGTGAATGCCAAGATTTTTTACCGAAGAACTGAAAGGGATATGTACTGTATTTACTTTAACGGGTGAAATTAGTAATATATTAATTATTAATAAACGTACATAAATATAGAAAAATTAAACTCTCTCTTTCGTCAGAAGGCTCGAGAAATAAATTTTATTTCTTTGTACTACGGCTCTGAGAAACTTAAAGAGAGAGAGGGAGGGGGGAGGGAAGAAAGAAGGTGGGGAGACATATAATAATCTGATAATTTATTTATTTAATCTGGCAGAGCTAAGGCCAGTAGGCCAGTAGATATACATAGAGATAGGCTATAGAGAGTCATATAGAGAGATGAAGAAATAGAGAGATAGTGAGATAGAGAAACAGAAACAGAGACTGAGAGAGAGGGGAGATCCGTAAGTGTTCCCTGCTATACTCTGTTAAACAGATTCCTAGTTCCTGGAAAACTATCTTATTTCAAACCAAATCTATACCTAGTCTCAGTTGTGCGTATTTGAATCATACCCTTTCAGTTATGTATAATCTACGTTTTAGTGTAATTGTATTTCACTAGGATTTACAGAGGTGAAAATCACCTACTAATAAATTATTATTATTACTAGCCGTACCCGTGCGCTCCGCTGCACCTGTTAGAAATAAATATAAAGTAATTACATAATTAAACTAGGACATTTGATCCAGTGAACAACTTTTACAACAGCGCAAGATAATCTGCTTCGCTCATTACCCAGTTCTTTCGCATTGCATTTATTGCATATATATTTTATGTATTTTAACACGATTCAATTGAGCATAGTTAAAATTTGAATTATAAAATAATGGATTGCTAAGCTAACGTACTATTACTGCATACTAAATCAATACACTCTCGTTGTTCGTTAATTCTCTGAGATTAAAATGAGTGTACCCAGGGTACATAAATATTATTTTAAGAAATACAGAAAACGAATGTACAAAATAGCCTATCAAATTTTATGTGCATAAGAAGCTATTTTAATCTTACCTGTCCTCGATTTACTCAGACGTTACTGTAATAACATTATAGCATTATGTCCGTCTAGAGAAACTACACTTTCCAATGGTGAAATAATAATTAATTATACAAATCGGTTAATTTAGCTTCCGATATTACTTCATACAAACACAGAAACATTCTCTGTAGGCTATGTTTAATAGCTTTCGATTGTTGATGTCCAAGGCCCCTGTTTCGATTGTTGTTGTCCAAAGCCCCTTATAGACGAAGTCATTTGTACTTAATTCATTGCACAGTCTTAGATGGCGTTATTTTAATTTTAAAACTCATTTATCTCATTAAATATCAGTCCTATCAAAATTTTGTAAAGAATAAAACTTATCGAAAATAAGTTTTAAAGAAACTTTTGTTATGTAACATTTTTCACAAAAATCAATAATAAGCGAGATATTTCGATTTATTTAATTCAGGCCCCCTTATAACCCCCTTTTAAATAAAGTATTTTGAATGCCATATAACCTAAAATCTAAGTTACAACGAACTTAATTTATATTCCAATTTTCATATAAATCGATTCAGCCATTATCGCGTGAAAAGGTAACAAACATACAGACAGACATACAAACAAAAATTGCAAAAATGCGATTTTCGGTTTCACGGTGGTTAATTATATATGTTAGGACCAATTATTTTTGGAAAATCGAAAATTACCAGAAAAATTTCGGCTACAGCTTTATTATTAGTATAGATTATTATTATTATTATTATTATTATTATTATTATTATTATTATTATTATTATTATTATTATTATTGCCTTTTATCACCTACCTGTTCAACATCTACTTTGGAGAATTTAGTGAAGAACTGTTTTCAGAACATGGGAGGAGTGATAGTAGGAGGCAGAAGAATAAAATGCGTAATATTTGCTGATGATATGACTTTGTTAGCAGAAGAGGAATGATAATAAAGGATATGCTACAGGAGCTAAATGACAGCTGTGAACAGTGTGGGATGAAGATTAATGCAAAACGACGAAGGCCATGGTCATAGGAAGAAAAATAAAGAAAGTAAACTTACAATTTCTAAATGAGGCAGTAGAGCAAGTCGACAGCTTCTGATTCTTGGAGTGTACTATAAGTAGTAACACGAGCTGCTGCCAGGAAGTGAAAAGGAGGATAGCAACGGCAAAGAAAGCTTTTTAATATAAAAATAGCATCTTCTGTGGACCTCTGGAAAAAGAACTAAGGAAGATATTAGTAAAGTGCTTTGTACGGAGTGTGGCATTGTATGGGGCAGAACGTGGACATTACGACAAAGTGAAGAGAAGCCAATAGAAGCATTTGAAATGAGGGTTTGGAGAAGAATGGAACGTGTGAAGTGGACGGACAGAATAAGAAATGAAGCTGTGTTGGAAAGAGTGGATGAAGAAAGAATGATGCTGAAAATGATCAGGAAGAGGAAAAGGAACTGGTTGGGTCACTGCCTAAGAAGAAACTGCCTACTGAAGGATGCACTGGAAGGAATGGTGAACTGGAGAATAGTTCGGGGCAGAAGAAGATATCAGATGACAGACGACATTAAGATATATGGATCATATGAGGAGACAAATGATGAAGGCAGAAAAACAGGAAAGATTGGAGAAAGCTGGGTTTTGTAGTGCGAGATCTGCCCTTGGGCGGAACAAGAAATGAATGAATGAATGAATGAATATTATTATTATTATTATTATTATTATTATTATTATTATTATTATCATCATCATCGTACATGGCACTGTGAGTTTACTCTCTTTGGTGAAATCTGGTATTAGTTGACAACATTAAAGAGAGGGCCAAATTAGCCTTTTAGGAACTGCTCTTACGAGGTCCTCACTATACATGAGCGAGTTAACACTACTTTCACTCTCACTACGAAAGGATATGGTGCATTTCAGTTTATAGGCTTACATCTTTTGGCGTTTCTTCTCCTGAAGCCGCTGCTTGCTTTTCTCCACTCCCTATCCCCCTTTAACTGGTTACTATTAAGTTACGTCCATTTTTAGCTTTCTTCTTCAAAATTCTCTAAAGTTCCTTCAGTGGAAGCAAAACAAGAGGCTGGAAGAATGACCAACAGGCTTGGAGCTCACATACTTTGTTTCTTCTCGGCCCCGAACTCCCTTACACGGACGTGTGTCCGTATCCCTCTTAATCTTTCTCCTCCATTCATTCATTCATTCATTCATTCATTCATTCATTCATTCATTCATTCATTCATTCATTCATTCATTCATTCATTCACTCATTCATTCGAATCGTGTAAGGGAAAGTTGGAACTCTATATCCAAGATAGGCAGTCATGTCAATTGACGCCCGTAGGAGCAAGCGCGCGCCTTAGAGCTCAGGAGAGCCTTAGCGCTTTACAGCGGAAAGGAAAGAAACAGACGAAAGAGGTAGCATATGCCGCTTGGTCGAACTATATTCAGGGATGGCCAGCACTGATTCAATGGATAAAGGGAAGAGAACTTATTAAAACTGTATCCTTAGTAATTTTTAGATTTGTCTGAGAAGTATAAGTTTTAATTTTAATGCTCATGTTTCACAAGTTTGATTTTTTTTATTCAAAAGAAATATTTTCTCAACTATAGCTTCAGCACATTTCGAGAAAATAATGTAATATTCTGATGATAGGAAGTTGCTCACCAATATCACCTTAAAAGCATAATGCGATAAGAATTTTGTTATGGAATATTAGTTACACTTAAAACATATACAGCACCTAGGCAACTTTCCTTTGTACTGTAATATTGTTTTGATTGATTTATTGACTACTTTTATAAGGCTAAAGGTACCATCAATATCAATTCCAACTTATTATGTCATACCCAATCTCTTTTTTTTTTTTTGGGGGATATCACTTTCTTTATGAATAATGTGTTTCATCCATTTACTACAGTATAGTTGTATTACTATGGAATTTATGTAAATAATCCTTCTTAACTCTTTATTATGTTATTAACATTTAAAATACAACTACAATATTAAGAAATTGGTATTATTAGTACTTTTGTTTTACAGACAATATAGATAATATCAAACAGAAAGAAGCCATATAAAAATAACGACATAAAATTTCACGTTCCGTCTGAAGTTTGTGCACCACTGTTTTCTTAATCCAACAGGCTGCTTCTTCATATACATAACCCTTTCTCCTTCCATACTTTAGCGCTTGATGCCCGCGCACGACGTCAAGGTTAGAAAATGCGCTTGCTTTGACATCACTGAACTAAGGAAATCCACATTTGGCAAGAAAAACGCTTCTTTCCGATTAAGATTTACAGAATTTGCTGTAAATTTATTCGTATAAAAATACATATAGACTACTCTCATAAACCTCAAAATATTCAAAATAATTATTAATTAGCAGGAATTTGTCATAGATGTAAATTGTGCATTATGTCAGTTTCATTTTATAGAGTGATTTATTCTCAAAAAGGTCTCGACTCTCATTGCGAAAGGAGCTGTAAGTGTTCAAACAAAGTACCTAGTTTACATAAAGATATTTTCCTCTGTTATCGGTATCGAAATGTGACCTCTACGTTTGCAATACAATTGGTTTGTAAAGATAATTCTTTTTTAACTTTCAATTTGTAAGCTTTTATAAAAATGCAGACAAAATAAAACACTAGCGACAAGAGGAAACCTTCACATGCTGACATTCACATCGCCAAGCAAGCCGCCAGTCGCTTTACAGTTCACTTCCATTTGTTGTACTTTAAAGAGAGCATGCAAGAGTTCCTCGTTAGCACCCAATGGCGATAGTGCCATTCACTCTAACACAAGGAGATTATTTTCTCGCATAAAAAGTAGTAAACACAATAATTGGGGCCAGGCTTTCACACTTGTAAAATATACCTGCATACAAACAATGGTGATGGAGAAAACTATTAGTACTGTTACAGTAAAAAAGCCTACATAGCAGTACGAAATTCAGATCAGTTACAATTAATTACCTTGAAATAGTATACATACTTAATTGAGTAGGCCTATTTCTTACCAATGATTTTTACTAACAATAAATTTAAAGTCAAAACTATAATAATTTTTTGTAATTCCCTTGTTCGATCTAAATTAGAGTATGCTGCTGTATTCTGGAACCCAGTTACTAACAAATATATTCTGTTACTAGAAAAAATTCAAAATAAATTTCTAAAATGAATATATTACAGACTTTATAATGATTATCCTACCTATGAGAGTTATGCTACAATGCTTCAACATTTCCATTTTACTAGTTTGCAAATTAGACGAAATTGTCAATCTTTAAACTTTCTTTATAAAATTATTAACAATAAGTTGGACTGTGTTGGTTTATTTTATTACATAACATTATATGCACCTAAGCTTAAAACGAAATTTCGAAATTTACTTTACATACCAAGGGCAAATACTGAATCCCACAAAAATTCCCCAAATTTCCAAATGTTACAGTCATACAATAAACTACATCCTCATCCTAATGTTGATATTTTCAATATGAATTTCTCTAGATACAGAATTATTTGTTATCATATTTTACAGAATATTGTTATTAGTTAATTTGAAGCTACTTTCACACCTTATTTCAATTTCTCTTTTTTTCTTTCTCTTATTTCTATTTTGTTTCAGTTTTTAATAAGTATATGTTTCCTTTTCCTTGTTTATGTTTTATAAATTAATTTGTTAGTCGTGAACATTGTAATTGGCTTTGTCTGTTATGTTCAACAACAAATAAATAAATAAATAAATAAATAAATAAATAAATAAATAAATAAATAAATAAATAAATAAATAAATAAATAAATAAATAAATAAATAAATAAATAAATAAATAAATAAATAAATAAATAAATAAATAAATAAATAAATAAATAAATAAATAAATAAATAAATAAATAAATGTAATCTTATTTACCTTTGATATTTTTCCATTTTCTTTACCTCGAATCCAGAAATGCATATAGAGTATTAGTTGGGAGGCCTGAGGGAAGAAGACCTTTGGGGAGGCCCAGACGTAGATGGGAAGATAATATTAAAATGGATTTGAGGGAGTTGGGGTATGATGATAGAGACTGGATTAATCTTGCTCAGGATAGGGACCAATGGCGGGCTTATGTGAGGGCCGCAATGAACCTCCGGGTTCCTTAAAAGTAAGTAAGTAAGTAAGTAAGTAAGTAAGTAAGTAAGTAAGTAAGTAAGTAAATACATGATATGGACTAATTAAATTACTGTACAAAGCTGAACGGATAAATTTTTTAGCCTAAGAAAGAAAATTTACTGTATCCCAAAACAAATTTTTATTTATTCAGAGTAATAATCATTCGAATCTATACACTTATCACAACAGTCTTAAAGCAAATGTAGGCCTATGTCTTTAAATAATAGTCTTGGTCTTGAAACCACTCTTCTACAGCAGTGGTTCTCAAAGTGGGGTCCGCGGAACCCCGGAGGTCCCCGAAGCTCATTCTGGGGTCCGCGAATATTCTGGACAGGGAAATCTTTTTCTTCCTTTAGAAGGAATTTTATATATTTCATTATTTTTTATATTTTTTTATTCCTTGAGAAAGATTTTAATTATTTTGTGTAGTAATAATATCTCAAGAGAATTGGGTGTCATTAAAATACAATTATTTGGTACAGTGCATATGGTCGAATACTAAAATCAAATAATGCCCATGGCTTGTCAGTATATTTTTCATTAATAATCTTTCTCGTACGTAATCGTGAAAACTTTGTAATTAATTCAACAGTTCATAGCATAAATAAGCGTCAAAAAATGACTTTCATACTCCATCGGCAAGTCTATCGTGCTATCATAAAGCAGTGCGTTATATGGCAGTAAAAATTTTTAATAGCCTCCCTATAAATATAAAAAATGAAACTCAAAACATAAGATTACTTAGGGCCAAATTTAAAAAGTTTCTAATTTCTCACGCCTTCTATTCTGTAGGTGAATTCAGGACATTCAATAACGCTTCATGAAATTGATACTAAAACTTTGTGTTGTACTAGTAGACTATATTGTAATCCTCTTCTGCGTATATTTCATCTAGACTGTGACTATAAATTAAGACTTTAAGTTTTTTGACTTGTTCCAAATTCTAGCTGTGCAGCAATGTACGAATACCATAGAATTTAATAAATACAATATAAAACGTCCATAGACATTTGGTACAGTGCATATGATCCAATGCTAAAAAACCGTCCACAGACATTTGGTACAGTGCATATGGTCCAATGCCAAAAAACGTTCAAAGATATTTGGTACAGTGCATATATGTTCCAATTTGGTACAATGTATATGGTCGGTACACTATATTTGGTACAATCCATATGGTCCAATAAAAAGTCCAAAACATTTGTTACAGTAGTCTTTATTTTGGTCTTTTGAAAAAAAAATACACACAGATATATATTTATATAGTCTCAATTCCGGGTAAGAATATGTTGAAAAATAGCTCAACAATTGCTGTATCTGTTCCAATAAATCTTTTCACGAAACTGTGTTTTCTTTCTGTAAACGGTCCAAGGGAAACTTATTTTACGGCCCTCGTAATTGCGCTCGTGACCAAAATTTATACAAGCACTTGTTTTGACATTGTTAACATGGTGGAAGAAAAAAATGAACTTTTTTCATCTGCCCCCACGAGAAAGTTTGCTTGTTAGCACATAATTAAACTGAACACGTTTTCACTCTTCAAGGAATATTTATTACATAAAATACATGACTGGGAAAGACATCTTCGATTTATTTATATCTACAATTTACAAAATGTACGATAATCCTAAATAATTTCCATTAGAGGATCGTAGATATAATAAATGCATAGATATAGGCTTATTGGTACAACTATAGGTGTTTGTGATATGAACAATTAATACTTACTTTAAAAAATACATAGTAATTTCTATAATTGTACATTATCAGTAATTAAATACATATTTAGTCAACAGAATAACTGGAATATCTTTATAAAAGTACCTATATTACTAAGGTCCCTGAGCCAAATAACGCCATGTATACCTTTAACGCCACCCTATTAATTTTTGTTAACGACGGAAGTTTTCGGTAGTGCATTACTGCAGCCTGCATTCGCTTGCAATCTAGTGATGAAATGAGTTACTAGCTGTCCGCAGACATTTACGAGTGACATGATATTCCGTCATTTTCCTGTTGTGTGTTGATAGTGAATGGGTGTTCTTATATCAAGGTAAGAGGCAATATTTTATTTTGTGTGTTGAGCAAATAATAACTATACTAAACTATATATTTTCGTGATCCTTAAACATTCTTCTATATATAGAAAGTATTTTCTATCTATAAAATTTGAAAATGTTAGAGAAACAGGCATGTCATGTTATCAAGTACTCAGTAGCGCTTTAACGCCATGTGGCGTTAAAGGTCTGCAGACAAAATTTTAGGTTATGTTAGTACTAAGGCTGACAATACAGCATCAGCAGACTGTTCTGGCTAGGAGAGGTGCAAGAAAGAGCATCTGGTTGCATCTGAGCACGCAGAAAATGCCACAATAAATGTATTGTTACATGCCCGAATGCTCTTTGTACACGTATGGTTATCTTCAAAAGCCAGAGTTTGTAGTCGGAGTGGGAGACAGATATGTCTCTTGGAACAGAGACTGTCATGAGTGCCAAGGGCTCTATGACAACTGCTGTATTTGCCCATTGGCTTGATAAATTCGCCCGATATAAGGTGGCAGGAGAACTGGTGTTGATATTTGATGGAGCATCATCTCATCTGGACGCAAACATTACAAGTGCCACTGATAATTACGGAATCACACTGTATTGCCTTTCCAGTAATACAACAAATGAGCTGTAACCCATGGATAAAGTGCAAGCACTAGTTGGATGTGTTTTATATGTGAAGAAGATCGCGTTCAGAACATGTCATTAAGTTCATATTGTGCGAGGTATTTATATGATAAGTGTGAAAACATCACTAAGATTTCAACTTACAAATGTTCAGAATGCAGTGATGATATTGGTTCAATTGCTTATCGAATTCTTATTTTTTTTTTATTTTACATAACTTAATTTTTTTGTTTTACTTATTGGAAAACATTCATATTAAACTAAGGTAAATGCTTTTGTGTTTAATAACTTTCTACTGTGTCACATTGTCTCTTTTTTTTACGTAAGGAGTCACTGGAAAATACATTTTCCTAATCCATCTGGTGTTTCAGTTTCCGATCAAGAATCTTTCATTAGTATTGAGTGATTTTGTATCTTTTATTAACAGAAACTCAAATTTAGTCGCTTAGTTCAATTTGTGTTGCTTAGGAAAAATAATTCATTAATCATTATAAGTGTATAGGTTACTAGAAAATAGGTGGCGTTAATTGGACAACCTGTTCCTAATAACGCCAGTTTACAAATTTTTCCTATTTGAGTTCTAATTCTTGTTCGGTATATAATATATCCATTTTCATTGTGCTATTTTGTAAAGGTAAGATTACAGTTTCTATTTCATAATTTTCGTGTTTGTACATAACTTATTTCCAGAGCGAAAGTGAGTGAAGTGTTAAGGTGGCGTTATTTGGTACGTGCACCTTACGTGTATACATCGCATTTTACATGGAACAGAAATGTTACTTCTAAGACAGTAGTTGAATCATGGTGCTCAGGTTTATTTTTATGTGGAAGGTAAGGTAGTCAGTTGTTAGCTTGTCTTCTGTCATGTTAGGATAGATTCGTTCTAGCTCGCACTAATATAGTCCCACGCCTTTAGATTCAGAACAGCTCAAAACAATTTTAGGGAAAATCCAATTAAGAGTACTTAATATGAAAAATCTTCGACAGATGCATATATCCTAATGTTGTGGAGTCTGAGTTAATGCCTAATTAAAATAGGCGCGCTTTTCTCATTTAAAATACTGAGAAACAAAGTGCAACACAATACAATTAACTTCTGACAAATGACTTAGAAAGTGTTACAGCTCGTCAACGTTTAAAGCGACCTTTGCTGCTTACATATTTCACCACTTCTTTTAATGAAGTAGCTTTTCATCTCTCTGTTTGAAACAAATACCCTGACATTAAGCCTATTAATAAATAGGACTGGAAACAGTGACTGATGTATTCAGGATAAAGTTTACATAAAGAGTAGTAGCCTAATGAATAAGATAAGATTGTTTGACACGGAAATAATGGACAAAGGGAATTATGCCTACATTCCCAGTACCAAAACCACATGAGGCTGAGTGTAAACTGTAGAGAAGGTGCTTTGTTTGTGTGTACTAATCCAACAACATTCCAGAAAAAAAAGTGTGTGAGCTTTGAACAGTTGACCTGGAAATAATTCCACCTCTAACCTGACGCGTATGTTGCGTGCAGGAATAATGAAAATAATGGGAAAGGAAATGTAACAGTTTATACTTGAAAATAAAGAAACGCAGAGCTAAAGACATCGACCAAATTTGGAAAGCATACACATAATTAGGAAATAATTCTCACCCATGTCGTACATTTGTTTAAGGAGAAAAAACCGTTTGTGTCAAGATAATTACTATAGTTTCTTTGCCCTTTACAAGAATGTCTTTCACGCTCTCTCATATCATTCTCATACTTCTCATCATCTGGTAACTTACTGTAGGGAAAACCCGGGCAAAGCGGATAAGCTAAGAACAAACAATGCCACATGCTCTATTTTGGTGCTCCCAAAATGAAATCTTCATGACAGTGGTTGTGACATATATAAAAAACAGCAATTCGTTTTTCGTACCTACGGACAGTGATATGATTTAAGCCGAAGTTGAAAACAATCAAGAAAAAACACAGGATGAATGTGAAATCGAAGAGAGACAGCCTCAAAATAATGAAAATTAAAAGCGTAAACATTGCCATAAAAGGAGAGCTAAGAGAGATTTATGGACTGTGCAGATTAATAAAAATAAACGGCTGAAATGTGAAAAGTCCTTAGGAAGGAAGAAAAATGATGACCAGGCACCAACTTTTCTTGTACGAAAGGAAGAAAGAAAGGGACCACTCTGTTCTTGTAATGCAAGCAAAAGAAATTTAAGTGTAAAATGTCGAAAGTTTTCTGAAGAGAGATTATTGTAGACTTTTGGAAGAAATCATGGTCCGAAAAGAGAGTCACGGTACAGCTTCTCGTGCATAACAAGTATGTTAAAGAAAGGAATAATATATTTTATGCTCGATCATGCCGAAATGTAGTAATTATACACCTGGTAGCAGTCCTTTAATGCATGTCATTAAAGTACACCTACTCATTAAAGTACAGGTGTTCAGCCAATGACAAGTCAGCTTACAGGTGTTCAGCCAATGACGAGTCAGCTTTGTACCATTATAAAACCGCAAGTATTGATTATTCTCGGATATGCAATCGAAAGAGAATTAGCTAAAAGTCACGGAGGCTGGAAATCCAATACTGTCGCAGAAGGTTATGTTCTGTTACTATAATAATTAGCGTTATTTGTAAATAATATTCAAATAAATTCAATTTGTCATCTCGTTTTTCAATGTCTAATTTAACTTCAATGTTATATCAAAATTAATATTTAGTTTACTCTGTAGGTTCTTATACAAGGTCAATGTAGATAACTGTTCCTCGGAAAAAATCAATACTTTCGCGTCTGCGCACATCTCACAATTTACGAGGTATTGCTCAAGGTCAGTTAGATACAAATAAAATGAATAATTTCAAGTTAGAAATATGGTCGAGCATAAAAAGTCGTATGAAACTTACCTATAATGGTAATTAAGAAGCTCGTATGAAAATTATGAAACTCGCTTGCGCTCGTTTCATAAACATCCATACTCGCTTCTTAATTACTATCATTATAGGCTCGTTGCATAATGTACTATTACCAAATCAATGAACACTGTATTATTGATCTAACATGTGTGTTTTATCTTTAAATATGCGTAATATGACTTTCAACAACATACAATCGTATACTTCGCTTGGTGTACAAAACATATTGATGGGATAACGGTCTATGTTGCCCGTCCGATAGTAAATTTATGAGCGGAATTACGATGTAACATTTTTGTTCCTCCTGCACAGTTAGCAGATTGTAACATAGACCGTTATTCGGTCCAGCTCTTCAATTTCTGATCTCTACCCATGTGACGATATGTAGGCCTATAGGATTCCACTCCACTGAAAGCGATACAGTCACTGTAAACAATACTCAGGGTGTCGAATTTCATAACCCACTATGGTATGACGTTTGTGAGAATCACTGTCGTTGTGCGGAACCTGCTGGTAATTGTATCCTCCGAACCAGAGTGGCACCTTCCCATTCTTTACATGACATGCTACTAATGTTTAGTGTTGCTGGTTTGTTTTTCCCAGGCTTTCATCTTGCGCTTTGGAGGTTTTCGTATTTCAAGTATTTCAGTTTCCAGTGATGTGATATGAATACGAAACCGAGTCTTCATACAGGGACATCATTTTATTTTTACTAACATTTTTAATATTAACTTGCCTATACCTCTGGATCAACGCCGTTTGCTACCCCTTTCCACGACTGGAGTTCGATGATACTGGCGTAATATACAAACAAATCACTTTACTAGGTATAGGAGGGAAGAAAAGTAGTTAATCCATTTACGTAAACTAGGAAATATCGCGCTTTTTTATTTTATTAGGTTATTTTACGACGCTGTATCAACATCTCTGGTTATTTAGCGTCTGAATGAGATGAAGGTGATAATGCTGGTGAAATGAGTCCGGGGTCCAGCACCGAAAGTTGATTAGCATTTGCTCGTATTGGGTTGAGGGAAAACCCCGGAAAAAATCACAACCAGATAACTTGCCCCGACCGGGATTCGAATCCGGGCCACCTGGTTTCATGGCCAGACGTGCTGATTGTTACTCCACAGGTGTGGACAATATCGCGCTTTTGAGTTTGATCATTTTCATTAGGTTTTTGTTTAATCAAAATACAGTACAGTATTAACAGTGAGTGTTTTTACTCACGAACTGAGCTGTCCATGTGGACGTATTCATTATGCAGTGTATATTATACTGTTTACAGCACATTAGCGTACAATGTAAAGAATGAAGTTAAATTGAAAAATAATCATAATATGGATATTTAAACACATTTTTAAAATGGTGCCGTTCATTTCGATACAGACTTCACTTCTAATGTGCATATTATCGCACTATAGACTATTGTATCTAATCCCAATTACCAGTTTCGTCCTTCGTACTAGTAACTCTTGTTGAAATAATTCTGTACCTACTCTATAAAAGAGTACCTTACGTACTGTAAATTAAATCTTCAATTCTGCCCTATCCGAAAAGATAAAATTACTCAGACATACTATCTACTGTCAGTCCAAGTGGTTATGTCGTAGGGTCGTAGAAAGGGAGGAAATCGCGTGACAATTACTTAACGAGGCCCTTTTATTTAAGTTATTTTAAACAGTTGTACAATATTACGTAGACGTCCAGTTCCTAACAGAAATTAATGTTCTCAGAAAAGACCCAAGTCAGCCCAACCACTAGCTGGCGAATAAAAGCAGGTGGGGGAAACCGGGATACGACGTAGGCAAATGGACGACAGTACCTGTGCGAAAATGATTCAATATTGAAAGCTCTTTCGTCATTGGAAAACGCGAACATATTTTTGGAACATACTGTTTACTATAACCATGAGGATACTATGACTGCATATGCGGTCTTGGATCTGTGTGGAGGACGGTTTAACTTCATTAGTAGAGAAGGGGTGGGAGTAAAGTACATTAAAAAACTCAGGTACAATAAAAATTGGAAGTAAAAATAAAATTATGTCCCTGTATAAGCCAGGTCACAAAAATGCACAGACAGTCATGTCCTAGTGTAATTTCGATTTTAATTGCAAAGTAATTTTTATTTAATTAAATTCGCACATGAAAATTGATTCAGTATTATTTCCGGAGCATATCTCTTGTATATACAGCATGTATAGATCCTCAGAAAAAAATATATTACTGGTACCACACATGGCAATAATCAACAGTAGTTTACTCGAGATTCTGGCTTTTGTATTCGCTAATTTTATATAAAAATTCCTTCAAAGAAGCAGAAGTAAAAATAATCTTTTTGCATTTCTACTTCAATTTATATTGTTTCCTTGCTCCGAACAATAATCCAAACATTTAAATCTGTCTTTGGCCACGTGTTGGGCTTTTGTCGGAAAGGAGAGTTATTGCGTAACAACAGGCATCATAGAGTCCGTGGAGGTATCGCCTGTCTTCTTCGGAACAAGGATTGGGAAGTTCATGAAGAGGTCCACTGTATTTCTGAAGACGACTCTCACAGAAGAGCAGATATAATAGCAATAAACAGGCAACAACAAAAGGCTATTATCATAGATCCAACTATACGCATGGAGAGAGATCTAAACCAAGCTCATCAGGTTGATCAGGAAAAGAGGGTCATTTATGAACCTTGTATTCCATATCTTAGTGCCCAGTATAACATCCCTCTCTTCAATTGGTCAGTGACAGGTTTATTTTTTGGTGCTCGGAGTTCTTTACCAAAATTTACATAATATTTTTTAAAACAATTATCAATATCATCTTTTGAAATTGAAGAAATCATCTCGCAAATTCTCAAAGATTCCCTGCAGATTATACAATTTCATTTATACCACTCAGAAGGCCTTAATTAAGGAAATGCTAATTTTGAATAAAATCTTTTTTTATCAGTATAATTTAGTCATCTTCTAAGATTTTATTTTACAATTGATAATCAATGGTGCTTAATTATTACACTTTATTTTTATAACACTATTCATATTTAATTAATTGTATTTGTTTGCTATTCATTTCCGGATCCTCGTGGTCATCCTTAATTAAGGCCGGATGAGTTTCTCTCTCTCTCTCTCTCTCTCTAATAATCTTACTTTTAATTGTCATTATTTTATGTATTTTAGTCATCCATTTTATTCCATCCATTCAATGTCATTATTGTCGTTCATTGTAATTATTGTCTTTATGTTAATAGGGATATCCTGAACTAGCACCAACAGATAGCGCGCGTGTACTTTGAGGGATGCGCTTTGCGTGTGCATTTGTTTTCCGGTATATAAACATTGAGGATTTACGTAGTGTATTAGTACAATAAATACTCTTAAAGATAATTCCAAATGCCAAATTTTTGTTGTGTTCCTATGTGTAAAAACCAGGGAAAGCCTTTTGTCTACACTCAGGTCCTGAAATATTCTGAATATATGCTTTAAACCTTAAAAAATTTAACCAATTAAATTACGCCTCGAAAGTGCTAGCTATTAAACAAAACTACTTCAAGTAAAGAATTGCTGGCTACAGTTTCATTTTGGAGGAGGGGAAAGAAACATTAATAAAAACATGTGGAACGTCAACAGCAAGCTATGTTAGCTTAGATTATATTCAGTACTTTCAGAAGTCTCCGAAGTTTAAGCCAGCATTTTACGCCTGCAGTAAACTCTCGATTAACCGGGATGTTTATTATCCAGGACGATCCATAGTGAAATCCATTTCGTGGATAATGTTTTAATGTGCTGTAAACTAATTACAATCATGTTTTTACTTCAAATTTTGAAAATCATCCTTCATAGTATTGAAAACTGCATGTTCTTAACCTACAAAACACAGGAATAATCGTGATACTTCTGCGATTATATTATATCATCTTATCAAGCATTGCATTTGATCTTTCTGCAATTAGAGAAAAATACGAGGAATTAAATCTCGATAGTCCCTTCCTTATAAAAAAACACATTGGTGGCTGTATATCCTGTTTTTACAATATTAATGATTAAAGAGGTAGTATTCATCTTATACTTTTTTATTCGTGCACCTCATTCTCAAAGTTCTCGTTTATGTTCATGAATATGCAATTTACTCGTATCTATATTCTGCATGCTGCAGATTTCCCTATTCATCTCTTAAGGGGAATCGCTCTGTATTATACAAGTTTACGCTATTATTTACTGTAAATTAAATTAGAGTATGAGGTAAGGAAATACTGAATTATATTAAATTATACTAGGTTATACAAAATAATTATAAATATAATTTGACACGCACAGAGAACCAACAAGCAGCTGTAGCATATGACATAATATAGCCCTACAACATGTTGTGCCGCAAGGAACGCTCCTGCCATCTAGCGGTAAAACTTCGCATAAGATATCCCTATTATTTTATGCACTTTTATTATGATTCTGTCATTATTAATTCTGTCAGATTGTATTTATGCTTTGTGCTGAACTGTTACTGGCCTCGGGCTGTTGTACGGCACAATAAAGAATAGTAAATAAGTAAATAATTATCAGGCTTATTATTATTATTATTATTATTATTATTTACATTGGACCATAGTCAGTCATCGTCGTTGCCACTGTATCTGTTACGTTTCCGAAAAATTTTGCTTCAATACGTATTGCTAAAAACAGGGACAAATTTAATTTGAACCATCAGGGTGCTATTCATAGACATTTCGCTAGCCCGCGCTACGAGCGTACTAAACTAGCCCCGGCTATCGACTGGTTACTTGTACAGGATTCATATTTTTTAGATTTAGATTTTTATTGCAAGCAAAAATTACATACAATAACAAAGATTTTACAATACTATTGTAATAATCGTATATGAATATTCTTCAAAATTCGAAATTGATTACAAATCTCATAGTAAAATAGCCTACATATTACAAATTATTGTATAAATACAATGTAACTGGGTCACACCCGAAAAAGCAAGATGCTTGAGGTCGGGTGTGGCCAAGAATGAAAACTGGATAGAAGAAAAAAAAATAATATAATAGTAATAATAATAATAATAATAATAATATAATAATAATAATAGTAATAATAATAATCTGATTAAAACTGTTAAATGTAATTACACATAAAGTTTAAAAAGAATAAGAAAAAAAAACAAACAAACGAATAAAACGGTACCATAGCCTATATGTAAATATCCTAAGTTAAGAATACAACATTGTTAAAGTGACAGAAAAAAAAATAAAGAATTAGAATTTACATGATTATAATTTTAGAAACAGTTCAAGCACCTGTTTTTTGAATAATGTATTGTTTAATAATTTTAGCTTAGGATTCCTCTTTATAAAATCATTATATAATCTTGGACCGTAATTAGAACTGTGCCTTAGACCTGCTTAAGTCTTACATTTTGGTTCAATGAGGGGGAGCGAAATATTGTATCTTCTTGTGTTGTGGCCATGATCGGATGATATAAATTTAGCTTGATATTTATGGTAGTGATTCAAAATAATATACATATAAATTTGCTTGATATTTAAAACATTATAGTAGGCCTACGTTATGCAACGAGCCTATAATGAAGGTAATTAAGAAGTGAGTATGGATATTTATGAAACGAGCGCAAGCGAGTTTCATAATTTTCATACGAGCTTCTTAATTACCATTATAGGCGAGTTTCATACGACTTTTTATGCTCGACCACATTTCTAACTTGATATTATTAATTTTTTAGCAATGTCCCGTATGTTGTGAGATGTGCGCAGACGCGAAAGTATTGATTTTTTCCGAGGAACAGATGTCCACATTGACCTTGCTAGGCCATAAGAACCTACAGAGATAACATTGAAATTAAATTAGACATTGAAAAACGAGATGACAAATTGAATTTATTTGAATATTATTTACAATTAACGCTAATTATTATAGTAACAGAACATAAACTTCTGCGACAGTATTGGATTTCCAGCCTCCGTGACTTTTCGCTAATTCTCTTTCGATTGCATATCCGAGAATAATCGATACTTGCGGTTTTATGACGGTAGAAAGCTGACCTGTCATTGGTTGAACAGTTGTAACTGAGTCGTCATTGGCTGAAAGACCTGACCTTTAATGAGTAGGTGTACTTTAATGACATGCATTAAAGGTCTGCTACCAGGTGTATAATTACTAAATTTCGGCATGGTCGAGCATAAAATTCTTTATATATGAGATAAGTTGGATGATCAAGTTTTCTCCTGAAACATATTTTAATAATTCTTTTATGTAGTAATATTAATGGGCGAATGGTATCATATCATATCGCTAACACTGCTTTATGGTTACGAAAAACGTTAGTTCGCTGAACATCCACCGGAAGCCGGAGCTATGAATGTCTATGAATACGGCCCTCTGTGATTAAGTTCATGCCTCCAGCATAGAAAGCCGATACAAGAGCAAATTTATTTTGTCTAATGACACAAAATTTTTATTCAGGATTTACAAAACATCAAATATTCACAACTAGTCACCTACATCTTTAAAGTGTAAACAAAAACACGACGTTTTAAACTCTACATTCCTTAATAGGGGAAAAGTTGCTGTTCCATCCAGCAAGGCTAAATAATTTCAACCTACTTTACCACGCATTCCTTCGCAGGTCACATGTTAGCTCTGAACCCTGCAAGCAGAGGCTCCACCTATGGTCAGGCTGCCCATGCACTGTTAATCTTCCCTGGTGCAGCAACTGTGCGGTAGATACGGAAAGTGAAATGCGCCAGTGAAAGTAAAAGGAGAATGGTACAACGGGGTATAATAAGGACTTCCCATCCCAGAACCAGCATTCAATCTCTCAACAGCTGCACAGTCAGTTGCAAGCTCACAGCAAGCTGACTGAACAAAGCACGCCTCACCAGCATGAAGTCTTCGGTAAGTAAAGGGCTGGGACATCATCACTCACCACAGAGAATAGCATCACCAGGGACGCCTCCCAGTGGACGCCAGGGGTGGACATGTGTGTGATTTTTAAGTGAAATCTTTACGCTTCTGATAACAACTGCAAAATATCACCGCAGCCATCATCATCATCATCATCATCATCATCATCATCATCATCAAGCATATTATGTAGCTGCCTTAAATACCTATAGCTCTTATTCAAATGCCCATACATTTTTTCCCTCTAATTCGCTCCAAGTGTTTAATTAATGAGTCAGCCTTGAAATATCTATTAATTTTACGTGGCATTTAAGTTCCACATAAGTTTAGTTGTAATTGTAGTTTAACGATAGGAAGAGATTAACAGGTATATAATTTGTGGACAAAGATAATAATGATTTATTTTTATGTTTTCTTCCACGATTATTAGAATTTTATGTCATTTCTTTTGGCTCCCAATTTCTCTCTTCTATACATTGCGTATTTATCTGTTAGAAATAATTATTCCTGCGTCCAGTGCTATAAATAGGTAACTGAAATATAATATTTTGACTTTATGTGGTGGCTATTAGGTTATGTCCACTTTCGACATTTCCCCAGTACAATTTTATAGAGCTCTTTCAGTGGAACAGCGAAACTCGAAGTGAGACAAGTGGCCAACAGGCTTGGAGCTCACATATCCAATTTTTATCGGCCCCGAACTCCCTTGGAAAAACACGTTTTCGCGTATCTTTTAAAGTTTCTCCACCCATTCCCCCTCCTCATTATAATGTTTTAAGATAATTTGGAAACAGTTTTTGCTGATCCATATTGTCTCCCTATGTAGCAATGCTACGTAGTTTTTTTTAACCATAATGGATCTCTAAGCTTTCTACTGATGTTGAGAAATCAAACCAGGAAAAAAATCGAGTTACCTAGTTGTAATATTGTAGTCGCGAATTACAGTGTTCACGATACCTTCATTAATGTTAAAACAGTGGCTTTTAATTTCAATTATATGAGCAGCATTTTGTGATACAATTTATAAACGTTTATTGTTCCTATTTAATCTGTGTTTCTAACATGCGATAAAATACATCGAAAATATTTCAATTAATTAACAACAACGAATATGTGCCAGATTATTATCATAACAAATGCAATTTGTTACACATTTCTTTAACTGTAGGCAAGTCTTACATCTCTTCAGCGAAATAGTAGACTAAATAGCAGTTATATATTGCTGAAAAATGCCATATTATTTTAAACTGCGTACTCCATTAACTACAAATTTGAAAGACCGAATTACCGTCTAATAATATTATTGCAAATAGATTCATTTTTCAGTGATTAAAACATACACAAAATATTTTTATTAATAATCTTTTCCCTCACACTATCATTATTCAGATCAAAATAAATCAAATATAAAAAGAGAGAAATAACAATTAGAAAGTACGCGAGGGGTCCTTGCAATGTTTTGGGATATGAGAAATAATGTATGTGAGCTCCTTGACTGTAGACCACTTGTCTCACTCTGTTTGTTGCCGTCCCATTGAAAGGAGCTAAACGAAGTTCGAAAGGAAAAAGCCGAAAATTGACATAACATATTATGTACCACATAAGGTGGATAGATATCACAGAGTCCATTCGAAACATTAATGTTTTATTATAAGAAATGCAGTACATATTTGTATGATGAGTCTCTACATACTTTTTGTTGTTTTGAGTGTTTTGATAGTACTATTGGAATTTACTCGAAGTCAATTTTCTGGGTATAAATAAATGTTCATTAATTTAATTTATATCTTACTTATACATTATAATAGTTTTACTTCTTGGATACGAGATATATAAGTACATTACGCCCGCGTGGGCCTATAAAGTTTGCCATGGTTACAATCTGTTGTAAGAGAGTAATGTTTTCAATTTACACAACTTCTGAAACTGAACAAAATATAAAATAAAGAAATGAAACACGAATTAGTATTTAGTTCATCCAACGCACAAACGTAGCGTATTCCTTGTTGTAAACAATTTTAGACTTTTCAGGTAATAATTTGTTTTCAGCTTCTGTAGCCAAATTCACAAAGTTCTTGAGCAATTTTACATTGATACATTTTGTACCAGTTTGTTAATAACAAACTCCCTAGTTACCATTCATTAGTAACTTCATTTTTAACTCTGACGTATATAAAATTGACAAACATTCATCAAATTAATATGATATATTAATATTTATATCCTTTTCTAGCAAAAAAGAAAGCCATAAATTATTGTATGCAATTCGGGAATTATTAATAATTAATACACCTCGTGCAACTTACAAAGTCTCGAACCACAGGCCCTCAGTTCAGGAAATATGTTGCTCTTAGTGCTTAATTATCAACATAATACCCATAATATCGTACAATAAGTATTAGAGCACGATTTTAATAATTTTGGCTTGGAATTGAAGCAATTAGGAATATTAATTAATTTATGTAACATTACTTACAACAATCTTGACTGAACTAAAACTATTTTATGTAGGAAGTCAGAAACGTGAGGACGGTATGTATATTATTTTGTAATATTCTGTTTCAAATTGACTTATATTGCGTATGTTAAGTGTAGATAAAGAAGTAATTTACTATGCGTTATCTGTTATTATTTCTTGTGAACAGAAATATGAAGCAACATTTACAAAATTGGTTTATGATAAATAAAAAGTAATGTATACGTATGCATGGAGATAGTGGCGGATCCTATTAAACCGTACAATAAGCAGAGAAATAGATTCCAGTGTTTTGCTCCCGTTCGTTTTTCTTCTCTGGGTAAGACCCGATAACCAATTTTATAGGAGACTGAATCGATTCCGAAGCCGTGCTGAAGTTTATAGTAAGACGAAAATTCCGCCTGCCCCTTGGTTTGAACACGAGCTCTTTGTAATTCTGGCGACAGAAATAACCCCGCTCCATTGTGAAGTAGGGCTGCTTTTTCCGTGATTGTGACTTTACTCTAGGGCTGCGAGTGTGACGTTCGAATGGCCGTAAAGAAGGCAGAGCAACAGGTGAGAGCTGATTTATTTGCACACAGGTATCCGCGGCACTCCTGGCCTCCGTCCTCTTCTTCTCATCGGTTCTCTGCGAAGGAGATCAGGCCGCGCAGAAACGCGAGGTGACTGGTGCCAGCTTCGGAGGCAACGGAGGGCACGAGGCCGGTGCCACTAGCTACTCCTCCGTGCAGGCCGGTGACAGTTACGGAGTAGCCACCGGAGGAGGGGGAGGCGAAGGTCACGGGTCGTTCGGAGGAGACAGCTATGGCGGAGGCGGCGTCGGCGGCGGCCATGGAGATGCAGGCGGATACGGCGGAGGCCACGTCGCTCTTGGCGGAGGCGGCGGCGGCGGTGGCCATGCCGCTCTTTCTGGTGGTGACAGCTATGGTGCAGGTGGCGGAGGTTTCGGAGGACACGCTGCTGCAACCAGTTTCGAAGGACACTCCGGAGGAGGAAGCGGCGGTTACGGAGGACACTCCGCCGGTGGTGGTGATCTAGGAGGCGGACATGGCGGATTTGCGAGCGCCAGTTTCGACGGAGGCCACGGAGGTGGACTAGGCGGAGGTTATGGAGGCGGTGACTTGGGAGGTCACGGAGGAGGCGTGCAGCCGATCACGAAACACATCCACATCAATAAACCCGCTCCCGCCCCGATCATTAAAATCAAGAGCGTGTCTATCCCGCACCCTATCCCTGTGGCCGTCCCTCAACCCATACCTGTGCACTTCCCGCAACCATTCCCTGTTCACATCAAGGTTCCCCAGCCCGTGGAGGTCCAGATAGTCAAGACAGTGCACGTTCCTGTTGAGAAGCCGTACCCGGTGACAGTGGAGAAGCCATATCCAGTAGAAGTGGAGAAACCTTACCCCGTGACAGTAGAGAAGCACGTCCCTGTACCTGTACCCAAGCCCTACCCCGTGCACGTCCCCGTGTATAAACACATCTACCACGCGCCCAAGAAACACCACGGAGAGTCCTGGCACTGAAGCTGAGTTGGCCACAAACGGATCTGTCTGTATTATGGATGACGTTCTGCATGAAGTAACCAATTCATCAATGTTAGAAAAACTTAATTAATTCGTATCATATTCTATATTTATTTAATTTTTTTACAGTTTTCGAACAGCATCACAAAAGTAATCTATATTATGAAAAGTAATTTTGAAATAGCTTTTATTTAAAATGAACTTCAATCAATGCATTTCTAATTCCAGTATATAATGGGTTGGTTCCTTTCTGTAGATTGATATTCAAATCATATGAAGCTTTTTCACACAGGCAGTACATTTTTTTTTCATACTCAATTTCATGTATTAAAATAGTCGTAAAATTCATAATAACATCATATATTCGTTTACCGACTAGTCCATCTGTGATTTTAGCAGATTCTGTGCCTGCACATATGCTTCAACAAAGATACTTGCCTGTGACTAATTAAAAAAGACCTATGTCACATAATGTAGCTTTCATTAATCTTGAAAGTCGATTGTTGTGCATGAAAAATCCATCAGAGAGTTTCATAATTCGCGTTTACAAATCCAACATATAGCTAGGCCGCGTCCTCCATTAACGGTTCCTCATTAGTCACGCACCTCGTAGTATTCATTGTCGCCACCACATTAACATGACTTCATGTACACTTTGTTTTTGTTTGTTGTTGTTTTCTATTTTTTGTTATACCTCTGTTAAGCACGAGTGCTTTGTATATAATGTTATGTTTTTTTTTTGTACAGAACATGCAACTTTTATAGAAAATAAATTAAACTGAACGTGAAAATAATGTGCATTTTTAATCCACCATACTGACTTATAATTGTATGAAAGAAGGTTAAGGCAATGATTAAAATACATTTCAAGTAACAACAAAAATCTAGTAGCGATTAAAATAGCAATATAATCAAAATACAGACGTGGACAATAGACAAAATTAATCATATGTGCAAAAAAGCTGTATTTATCAGCAGAAATAATTAACAAAAATGTATTTTGCACAGAAATAATGAACGCAAAATAGAGTATGGAAGTTACTAATATTTTGTGAACATTTCCTTATTCTTCATTAACACGTTGATTTCGTCAGGGATGCTGGAAACCAAAATTTGACACTTTCTTTTTAATATCAGAGCCAGATATCAGGAAAAGTCCATGTTTTGTAGCCAGCCTCTTTTTTCCATATCTGTATAAATGACAGATTTTCAATTTTGTTCATGTCCGGTTTTCTTGCAGGCCATGGGAGAATAGACTGTTGAATATCTTCTGCAGTATATAATTAAAACACCAGTAGTACCAACACAGCCAGATAAAATATACTTAACCATTGGAAAATATACCAGAAGATGTAAACAATCACATTTATAAAAATAGAAAGACTGTGAATTATACCGATAATTGATATGACGAATTATATTATGTTTCCAAGAAAAACGTTTTAGTCTAATAATTTGTCCATGTCTGTACTAGAATATTAAATAGTGGTTATTTTAAAGAGAAATGAAAAAACATGTTTTTCAGCTATACAAAAAAACAGTAAGGTGCAATAAAGTTGTAACAAAATTGATAAAGCTTTTATTCAAGATCAGAAAATACATTTTTCCATATCTGTGTCTTGGAGCTTTTCTGATATTTCTAATCATTGCATAGTATGACATAGTAGTACACAGACAATTCTTTTTTAAGTCATGTGCATAATATTCAATTAATGTCTTACAACATTTTATTTATTTTATAATAGCCTATATGCATATAGTCTGATTTCAAGAATTTTATGCTTTCATATCTACTGGCACATACAATTTTATGTAGAACATTATAATTTTCTCAGTATCCTGTAAGTGTAATTGAGTTCAAAGTATTCAAGTCAGATGGAAAACTGAAAAATTGTTGAGATTGGAATACAAAGCTGTAGGTACTAAGTAGTTTTAAATATGTAAGACCAGTGTTAGTTTCTCCTTATGTTTTAATGCTGCATAGGTGTTTAGCCCTGCAGTTTTCACTAAAAGAATGTATTAATATATTTCAAAATATTGACTAATTGATTTCGTCAAAGCCAGTACAAATATGACATCGAAAATTAATTTCTTCCGTTATTCTTTGAGAAATAATTCAGCACAATTTTTTCGATCATTAATGGTTTAGACCCACCTTCCTTTTAAATCTTTCAAGTCTACGAATATATTCAGATATACACTATCTACCAAAAAGTAATTGACCACTGTTTTTGCCCCTTTGGAACCTCGTGGTACCATCTCTTGTTGTTATAACAGCAGCCACCCTGTCAGGCATGCTCTCCACTAGTTTGTGTAGTATATCCACTGGAATGCATCGCCATTCCTCTTGCAACATGGAACTCAGTTGGACAATGGAAGTTGGCCGCATCTCCCGAGATCTCAATCGCCGGTCCAATTCGTCACAGAGGTGTTCAATGGGATTGAGATCAGGAGACTGTGCAGGCCAGTCCAACCGGTGAACATTATTGTCTGCATACCACTGCATAGTAGCCGCCGAAACATGGGGCCAACTTCCATTGTCCAACTGAGTGCCATGTTGCAAGAGGATTGGCGACGCATTCCAGTGGCTATCCTACACAAACTAGTGGAGAGCATGCCTGACAGGGTGGCTGCTGTTATAACAACAAGAGGTGGTACCACGAGGTTCTAAAGGGGCAAAAACTGTGCCCAATTACTTTTTGGTAGATAGTGTATAAATTAAAATGAGAATTTCATAGTAAAAAGTCTAAATCACAGAATATACCTCGCACAAGATATCTCCAAGTAGGCCTACTGATAATACAATTATATGTGCATATATACAGCGATACAAAGACAATCAGACATTACAATGAACTAAAAACTCACTACAAAAATAAAGTTCAATACAAAATCAAGTACAACTTCTAACGTGGATTAGGTTACCGCGTTAGAAAAGTTAGAGGTTTCCTCTAAAAGGAGGTCTTTGCCCTTCACGGTACACAATAGAGTATCTTTATCTTTATATAGTATGGCGTACGTATATGGAATATGTTTGTTGTTTAGATAACTGTCCGAAGACAGGTTCGAACCTCATAAGTGGCACCAATAAGGCATCACAATTCAGGAGATAATGGGATATGATGACCAGTTCCTTTCCCCCTCCATTCCAAACACCGCTGACTTACATTTATATTATTTTCCCTTTTTATATTTTGGGATTTAATAACCTTAGTTTTAAGCTTTTTATAATTATTTTTATGGATTGAAAACATTAAACAATTTCTTGTCAACTTGATGAAATGGCTTTATCATATATGCGACGACTGGTACAATGATTATTGTATAAAGGAGCAGTGTTGTTCTCATCTGATACCACAGATGTTTTCCCACATGTCTCTCTAAAATATATCTACGTATAAGGTTGAAAATGTCTCTACGGACAGGAGCAAGAACTAAGAAAACTGGAATAAGAGAACAGGAAAATAAAGGAATGAAAAATTAAAGAAAAGCAACATAGGAAAGATAGAATTAATATAACTTATAAGTGAGGGAGAAAGAAAGAAAGAACAGCGCGACTTTTAAAATGAATTTTCACCACCACCATCATCATCATCATCATCATCATCATCATTCATCATCATCATCAACATTAACATGCAGTTCAATATTTGGGCTCTTTGACTCGTTCTTCCTTCAATCCTTGTAAGAATTTTGACTACCATTAGGCATTTACAAGAACTGAAATTCTCTGATAATTTAGTCAGCATTGTGCAAGAAAAATACATAAGATAACATTAAAATGGATAACACAAAGAAATAACTCCTTTTCCTTTGATGGGAGATGTGTTTCAACTTCCCTGCGGAAAAATCGAATCCATGTCTACTAGATATGTAGTCGGATAGGCCAAAACCAATTTAAATTTTAAACAGTAAGTCATTTTTCGTGTTTCATTACTGTAGTTGTTTTGTACCTTGAAATTTTCGCACTAAGGTACTAGTTTTAAAACAAAATTTCATCAAAGTAAGAGCTTAACAAGAAGTAAAAATTCTGACGTTTACAAAGGGCGGCGAATCACCCGGTTTGAAAACCGCGTAAGTCCACCAAAACGAAAAATCAGTTTTACGCGGCAGCATGTTCTTCTTGGTGATGCATCGTCATGGGAATGGAAACGAAGGTAGTCCATCTCCAACCCATGTTTGTAAGCAATGACAATGTGAGCCCCCATGAATGAAAAGTGTGGTTGTCCTGGACTTACTGGATTTTCAAACCTGGTTTTAATCAGGAATGAAAAGCGTTTTTGTCCTGGTCGTGCTGGATGTTCAAACCTCGTATTTAATATGAAGAATACTTTAATAAAATTTATAATAATAGTAGGATAGCGCACTTTAATTTATGAAACAGTTGCCACCTACCCATAGCTTGCGGCCTGTGACAGTCAGTTTTTGCATCACAGCTGATTATTTAAAATGACTGAATCAAGTGATACAAGTAGCAGTGAACAGTGTCTAAAACGACGAAAACTTCGCCCTGAGACGTGGAAGAGCGTCGTGAACAAGAAAACGAGTGACAGGAAAAGAATATGAAGACTACAAAGGCCGTAAGCATCCGGCCAGATCTACAGGATCGGATTGCAGGTGTGTAACATAGCTACTACATTGTGCAGTGTAGGTTATAGGCTATCGGCAATAAAATAGCACGTACATGCCATGGCGATCATAAAATAATACTTATCTATTCTTGTTGTTTATACTAAATGTAAGAGGTCGTGCACTACAAAATTTTCCAATGGTGCGAAGAAACAGATCCTGAAAGAATTTTACAACATAGGAAGTAAAGATGGTCAGGATGCGTTTCTCGCGGTTTGATATCCCAAAGAGTGTTCAACGTCGGAGACCACGATCAGACGATCCGCGATTCATACGCACTCATAGCTTTACATACAAGGTTAGTCACCACTGCTTATTTGAACTTATACAATAAGGTTTCCAACTTGAATCTGGAGCCTCAGCCGGACATGATGAACGTTCGCAGATTATTTTTCATGGGAGAGAGTTTATATTACAATGGAGATGGCGCCTATGCCTGTTATTATTGTTATTGTTATTATTGTTATTATTATTATTATCATTATTATTATTGTTGTTACATTTATTATAAACTTACATTCCCTTGAAACTTCTCCTCTTATGTTTATTACATTTTCTTTGTAGATTCAGATTGGAGTCGAATCGCATGTTGTTTGCGCAAAAGCGTTTCGCAGTCTCTTCGGTATTTCAGAGACCAGAGTGCACCGCGTAGTCAACTATGCTGCTCTTGGAAAATCACCACGAGATCAGCGTGGGAGAAATCCTGCAAGCTCGAGGGCGCTCAAGAACACCCTAGTTGAAACAATAGACGAGCATATTCGCTCGTTCCCCTATAGAACATCGCATTACGGAGCGTCTGGGAAGAAGAAGCGGTATCTGGAAACAGGTTTGAGTGTAATGAAAATGTATGAACTTTTTCTGGAAAAATATTATCCTGAATGTTACTTGAAAGTTAAAGCGGGAGCTGACATCGAGAGAGTAAAGTGCCCAATAAAGTATGATTACTACCGAAAGTATTTTAATGAGAATTTTGGTTACTCTTTTGGACGCCCTAAAGTTGATGCATGTAACATCTGTGAAAAGCTGCAAATGGAAATATCACAAGAAAAAAATAAAATCGTGAAAGTCAATTTGGAGACTGAGTTAACACTTCATAAAAGGAAGGCCAAAAAGTTTTACACCAATTTACGAGCATGCCAGGAAAGGGCACAGGAAGATGACACTGTTGAATGTTTAATTTTCGATTTTCAGCAGAACATGCCAGTGCCTCATCTCCCTGTTAATGAGATATTCTATCTCCGACAGATTTGGGTTTATAATTTGTGCATTTTCAGTGGGAAGAATCAAACAGGAAAATGTATTGGGCCGAATATGACGCTAAACGAGGTGTCAACGAAGTGGTGTCATGCTTGCGGAACTACATAGAGAACTATGTACCTGATACAGTCAAAACTTTGTACTTGTTTAGTGACGCCTGTCCAGGACAAAATTTAAACAATACAATGGTGCAGTTTTGCTACACTTTAATACAGTCTGACAGGTTCAATGATGTACAACATTATTTACCAATACGAGGCCACAGTTACCTTCCATGTGACCGTTGTTTCTCAGTCATTGAAAGAATGAAGAAAAAGGCTGAAAGAATAGAGATGCCACAAGGATGGTATGACATGGTCAGTCGAAAATATGATGTTGTGGTCATGAAGGGAGAAGATTTTAGGGAACATAAAGAGTTCCTAAAGGGTTATTTCAAAAAAATATAACCAAGAGTGGCAGAAAGTTCACGGTATCCAAGTATAAGGTACTGACGTACAGTAGTGCACACAAGTTTCAGGTCAAAACATCAGAGAACATGAGTGGTGAGCCGTGTGAGTACTTCCGAATTTGTAAACCTAGAACAGGTGTGATCTCGCTACCAAACACTCCATTGTACACAAACAGGCAGCGTGTCAAGTCTTGCAAACTGGATGATATAAAGAAGTTGTGTAAATATTTAAGCAAGGATGCACAGAACTTGTATAACTCTTTACCGTCACAGGAAGATGAGGATGACTACAGCGATGGCAGTAATGCCTGATTTACTGATGTAATGACCTAATCTGTATTCAATAATTCATTTTGTAACAATAAAATACTTCTTTAGACATCAGGTGTACACATAAACTACCCATGGCATCCACACTTACTGCTAATCATGTCCAAGAATCGAAAAGATGCAAGTCCAGGTCATTTAAACCCGCATAAATACATCCTGATTGCACATATCTGCAATAATGTTTATGATATATGTGTAGGTATGAAAACTCTCTAAAATGGATCCACAGTCAACACTTTTTCACAGAAAGTAATGCATTTACAACGTTTTTTGTCTCTCCTGTAAAATTTGCTTCTTTGGACTTAATGCATTTCCATTCCTGGTCATTCTATTAACCTATTCATCATATCTTAAATATTTTTATGCTCGACCATGCCGAAACGTAGTAATTATACACCTGGTAGCAGCCCTTTAATGGACCCCATTAAAGTACCTTATTCATTAAAGTTCAGGTGTTCCACCAATCAGAAAATACCATTGTAGCAACATGAAAGCGCAAGTATCGATTATTCTCGGATATGCAATCGAAAGAGAACTAGTTCTGTTACTATAATAATTAGCGTTAACTGTAAATAATATTCAAATAAATTCAATTTGTCATCTCGTTTTTCAATGTCTAATTCAATTTCAAGGTTATATAAAGATTAATGTTTATTTTACTCTCTAGATTATATCAAGGTCAATGTCGACATTTGTTTCTCGGAAAAAAATCAATACTTTCGCGTCTGCGCACATCTCACAATTTACGAGGTATTGCACAAGGTCATTTCCGCTCCCCAGTCAGATAAGAATAACATGAATAATTGCTATGAATAGACTTCGTGGAATTGCCACGAGAATCGTAAGGTATACTATGCACGCGGTATAGACTATATGAGAAGGGGACGTGCAACGGATGGAGTATGCCTCTGATGTAAACACTGAGCAGTATACTGCGGTTACAATAAAACCTGTATCCTGCATTCAAGAAATATAATGAATGGTCATTGAAGTAGGAAATGTCTAAACATGTAAGTAAACAATTATTTTATAGTGAAATATATTAACTCTTAAAATTTAATGTAAAATACTCACGTCATTCTCAAATATGTGCATTGCAAAGTGAACCTCCTCCGATAGTGACCCAAACAGTTTTTATATTGTCGTGACCTGATAGCACATCATTTATAATACGAAATTGTGAATAGGAGAATTTTTAACAGTAATGTTTCCCAACTTATATTTCACTTTTTCTGAAATTAGTGAATTGTTATTTTGGATAACGGTTTGTGATACGTTATACACTATATTAAGGGTTCCTGAGAGTTGTAGTTTAGACGATTCTAACAAGGTGATGCTTTTGGACACGATTTTAAAATTAGAATCAATGAACAGAATATCTTCCAATAGCTCTTCAGAAGGCATTACAGCTGCAACAGCGGAATGCATGAATTACCTCCATTATTTTGCCGTAATATTCTGCATAATAATTAACAGCATCCAACCACGTTTTCCAAAGGGTCAAGACTGGCTGCGGGGGTAAGGGTATTCCAGAGGCAATTGTTTGGAACAGCAACACTCTCATTGTAGTATGTTTGATTGAATTCTTGTCTGCACTGAACAAATGTTAAGCTTTGACTATTCCAACCACAGTAATGCAAAAACAAGTGCTTACATAGGTATACATTAGCTGTAGCTGCTCTAACTATTTGGACCGGTCACAACTCTTAACATGAACTGCTTATACTACCAGACCGGGAGGTCGCTCACCTCTTCTATACTACCGTACATCGGCAACCTGATTGCATGCTGCGTGTGACAATTCAACGAAGTCTACTTATGAATAATTTCAAGTTAGAAATATGGTCGAGCATAAAAAGTCGTATGAAACTTGACTATAATGGTAATTAAGACGCTCGTATGAAAATTATGAAACTCGTGTCTTAATTACTACCATTATAGGCTCGTTGCATAATGTACTAATAGTTTAACGTTAGACTTCTATAATTTAAAAGAAAAATACAACTCACAGAGGTTGAGCATTATTACATTTTTATTAAAGAACATACCCAGTTTTCAGAAAATGAAATTCTTCAGAAATATTGTTTTAAATATAAATTCCGTAGGATGAAAGAAAGGGCGAAGGCGAATTGCTTATCAGAAAACGTAGCGGCTAACATCTGCATAGCGTACGCGATCGCACGGCCAAGGGAGGAAAAAGCTGTGCGTGGCACTGCAGTGTCAGCAGTCCATTCTCAATTGAGCGTACGTGAGATTCCAGCGGACTTTTTACATTTCCTCTAACTCACCTCGGAAGAAGACTTTTTTTCCTCCCACTCTTCTACCGCTATCGCCAATCAAGGTTTCTCTTTCCCCGCCCTTCTCTTTTTCATCTTCATTTACGCCGCTTTCAATTCGTTTCTGGTACCATCGCGTGAAAATGTACACAGCAACTGCTGCACGCTATCAGGTCCACCCTCATGCATCTAGTATTATTTGGGAACGCATTGCTCTGCTGCTTTTTTTAGGGCCTACCGTCGACATAAAGTTATACTCTTGGCTTGTGCAGCAAATGCTGCAAACTAAGTTCAGTAGACGTTTAAATAAAAATTTTCCAGTTTCATTTTCAATGAAGAATACTACACATTTTAGAAGTTATTTGCTTCCATAATAATGAAACATACTTCTTCTGAATAATTTTTTTTTATGCCAAATACTTTTTCTTGAACATATCCACCTTAGTTTTTGAGTTTCAACGCGAAAACGCAAGTAACAATGTCAGGACGATCAGTGAGTTTTTTATGTGGGAGTAAAGTAATAGCTGTTTCAGGTTATTGTCGATTGTAGGCTTTTAGGCCTCTTATTTTATCAATAAGTAATACCTTTTGGTCTTTCCTTAGGAACTGTAATTTTTGCGCTCTCTCGAGCCAATACTGAAGAGAATGACGCATATAAATATCTACACTACACCGCCATTAAATACATGAAAAAGACCCAACCCCACTTGATTAATAAGAACTATAAAAATATTTGATTTTTATTAACAATATTATCTTACGTTAGTTTTGTAGCCGCCACTCAGTAAATTATAGAAATGAAGATCTAATTTAAGATATTCTCTACAGCTACTTATATAACCCAAAACGTTTCACTTTCATATCATTAATATAGGATTAATATGTATAATTAATTAAAAATAGTCACATCATGGTATTAACTATAACAATATTTCATTTCTAATGGTAATAATGTCATCAAACCACCTCAAGTTTTGTAGATTTTAATATCCATTAACAGCTTTACTCGGAAAATTACACACCGCAAAATCGGACCTGCAAATTATTTTAGTAAGTCTTGAAGTTTTTAATAACCAATTGAATTTTAACTCTAAATATGTCAGCAATCCTACAGGTCATGGCCTTCGCGTAATAGCCTATTGTTTATTGTATTGTGTATTTTGTTTTATTCTGAAATGCAATAATTAGTTCTCAAAATTGACGAAAGATGGATTTTGTAAAATAGGAAAATTATGTAGGAAAACTAACGCTTCACTGAAAGTTGCTATTTTTCTGAAAATCCTTGGATGCGAAGCTTCAAAATGAGGGGTCATTCATTAAAATCCGTTCAGCCGTTTTCCTGTAATTTCCATTACCAGTTCAAATTATATATATGTATATGTATATTAAAGTTTTAGAACATGACTTTCAGTGCGGTACCGACATTTCCCGTAACTATGGTCCTGGAACACAACTATGGTCCATTCAAATTTTGTACTCCATAACGTAGTACCTCGTTTATCTATATTTTTGCTGTACTGTAGTTTAAAGTCAAGTTACTGCAGCTATCTACGAACGGTCTATGTTTAATTATTATTAATTTTTAGCAACAATCAGTTTCTGCATTTTGAAGTAATAAATTGTCTTCAAAAACGACACTTTTTAAATCATTGTGTATTGACCTCCATAAGATTTTAATTGAGCCTCAAAAAACATAATAAAAAGTCCTGCTCATCTTTAAAGCGTACTCTTTCCAACAGAGTATTCATTATAAATTAATGTTAGGCCTACGTATTTCCGAAAATAGAGTATTTCTAATTTTACGCCTTTTTTGGCCCACTGTATACATTAAATTAAGTTAATCAAATGCTGTGCTATTTCTTTTGTCTGTAGTACAAATCAGAGTTTAAATCAATTTTCTGTATCAAAGACTTTTTAGAAATCAATAAATGTTCCTAAATTACTCCCAAGTTCTTTATGTTTCTCTATCAGTTGCGCTAAACACAATCAATATACGTTTGATTTTGTCTGAATACAATTTGCGCTTCCATAACTAGCCCAATGTTTCAGTCATTTTGTTTAATTGGCGTTCCTCAAGTTCACTATAACTGATATAGCTTCTGATCTGTATACAATAATACCACAATCTAGTATATACAGTCACGAAGGTTGAGTTGTGAGGGTGCCAAAAACAATAGACTGTGCCGGTACTATTTCTCATTGTCTGTAATGAGGCGATATTAGCGATCCTATTGGTTAGCAACTATCTATGGATGCATATTTACCACGTATTGAGCTTCGTGACTGTATTTATTTATTTAATTATTTATTTATTTATTTATTCTTATTTACTTATTTATTTATTTATTTATTTATTTATTTATTTATTTATTTATTTATTTATTTATTCATTTGTTGTTGAACATAACAGGCAAAGCCCAATTACAATGTTCACGACTAACAAATTAATTTATAAAACATAAACAAGGAAAAGGAAACATACACTTATTAAAAACTGAAACAAAATAGAAATAAGAGAAAGAAAAAAAGAGAAATTGAAATAAGGTGTGAAAGTAGCTTCAAATTAACTAACAACAAAATCTGTAAAATATGATAACAAATAATCCTGTATCTAGAGAAATTCATATTGGAAATATCAATATTAGGATGAGGATGTAATTTATTGTATAACTGTAACATTTGGAAAACGGGAATTTTTGTGGGATTCAGTATTTGTCCTTGGTATGCAATAGTAATATGCGTTACAAGAGCGGTATGTTGACGTTTTCATGTTCGAGGAAAAGTTTGAAAAAGCCAAACGTAGTTGAGCTTTTTTAATTTCCGAGAATTGAAAGAAAACATACCGCTCGTGTATCGTACATTATTTTGTGCGAAGATCGTTTATTACATACCTGAAAGAGAATTTCTAATTAGATGCAATAAAATCTCCATCTTGGTTTCTGTTCAATGACGGCAAATTTGCAAAACAAAAATATCTATCTTCAACATTGTTGCTTTAAAATGTTTTCTGCGTTTACTATACTCCATCAGGCCGTGATATACGTCTGTCTTCCCCCCCCCCCAGTCTATGATGAGTCTGGAATCTTGTTGATTTTTTCACGGCTTCCTTAATGTTACTTGCATCACGAATGCAGTAACTTTAGTGGAGTTGTAGAGTTTACTTAATTTTTGCAAATATTTAAAAACAATAATTAACAGTGCAATTTAGGTGAAATTGCAGTGGTAAGTTTCCAATTTATAATTATTACTATATTGAACGTCTCTAAAAATAATATGTTAAGAGCCTAAAGCAGTAAAATCAATATGTCACTTAAGCGGTAAGAAGAGGGAAATTGTTATGTGTGTTAGGTGGAATTTTAGACTTTCCGCGGATTGGTTTTGTGCGGAAACCAAGCAAATACGCACGATCTCGCACAAAATAGAAATAAGAGAAAGAAAAAAAGAGAAATTGAAAGAAGGTGTGAAAGTAGCTTCAAATTAACTAACAACAATATTCTGTAAAATATGGTAACAAATAATTCCGTATCTAGAGAAATTCATATTGAAAATATCAACATTAGGATGAGGATGTAATTTATTGTATAACTGTAACATTTGGAAAACTGGGGGATTTTTGTGGGATTCAGTATTTGTCCTTGGTATGTAAAATAAATTTCGAAATTTCGTTTTAAGCTTAGGTGCATATAATGTTATATAATAAAATAAACCAACACAGTCCAACTTATTGTTAATAATTTTATAAAGAAAGTTTAAAGATTGACAATTTCGTCGAATTTGCAAACTAGTAAAATGGAAATGTATATACTAGACTGTGATAATACCTCGATAACTGTTACAGAAACTTCGCACAAATAACAGGAACTATTTTGAATGAAGGAGGAGTGGCAGATTATAATAAACACCAGTATTCTGATAAAATCTTGTCGAATACCGTCCTTGTTTACCAGGAATCCCGATTTCACTGACTATTTGAATCCAGATTTATACCGTGAGAAAATTTTTAAGCTAAAATTCGCAGTAGGGATTAGGTAAATACCTTAATGAACAAAAACATTCAAAGCAGCCATCTCTTGCAAGCAGTGGATGATCGAAGCAAATTAATTACAGGGTATCTCGACTGTTTTATTTCTCTCTTCTACAGTCACTTAAAAGTGTTTACCCATCGCTTGCGAACATTCACCTTGTTATATCACTAAATAAGAAGAGGGTGTGGAGGTTTATGTAGGTCTCTACAGTCTGTTTTCTTTGTCGACTGGAGAGAAAGCCATTTTACCACCGAATAAACAACTTTCATAATTGTCGCTTCTTTTAAATATACATGTGCAATCATCCCCTTCCCCTCTCTCTCTTTCTAGCTCGCTTCCCCCCCTCTTTCTCTCTCTCGGTTCTCTATACATTGTAAGCGACTTTTCGATGAGATGTGTGAGACAAATTGAGACTCAAAGAAATTAGGCTAAATAAGTAAATAAACGAAATAAATAAGAAAATAAATAAAGAAACAAACAATTGAATAAGATAAATAAGTAAAAATAAATAAATAAATAAATAAATAAATAAATAAATAAATAAATAAATAAATAAATAAATAAATAAATAAATAAATAAATAAATAAATAAATAAAGTACTTACTGGCTTTTAAGGAACCCGGAGGTTCATTGCCGCTCTCACATAAGCCCGCCATTGGTCCCTATCCTTAGCAAGATTAATCCATTCTCTATCATCATACCCCACCTCTCTCAAATCCATTTTAATATTATCTTCCCATCTACGTCTCGGTCTCCCTAAAGGTCTTTTTCCCTCCGGCCTCCCAATAATACTGTATATGCATTTCTGGATTCCTTAATACGTGCTACATGCCATGCCCATCTCAAACGTCTGGATTTAATGTTCCTAATTATGCCAGGTGAAGAATACAATGCGTGCAGTTCTGTGTTTTGTAACTTTCTCCATTCTCCTGTAACTTCATCCCTCTTAGCCCCAAATATTTTCCTAAGCACCTTAGTCTCAAACACCTTTAACCTGCGCTCCTCTCTCAATGTGAGAGTCCAAGTTTCACAACCATAAAGAACAATCGGTAATATAGGCCAACTGTTTTATAAATTCTAACTTTCAGATTTTTTGGCAGCAGACTGGATGATAAAAGCTTCTCAACCGAATAATAACAGGCATTTCCCATATTTATTCTGTGTTTAATTTCCTCCCGAGTATCATTTATATTTGTTACTGTTGCTTCAAGATATTTGAACTTCTCCACCTCTTCAAAAGATAAATTTCCAATTATTATATTTCCATTTCGTGCAATATTCTCGTTACGAGGCATAATCATATACTTTGTCTTTTCGGGATTTACTTCCAAACCGATCTCTTTACTTGCTTCTAGTAAAATTCCCGTGTATTCCCTAATCGTTTGTGGATTTTCTCCTAACATATTGGCGTCATCCGCATAGACAAGCAGCAGATGTAACCCCTTCAATTCCAAACCCTCTCTGTTATCCTGGACTTTCCTAATAGCATACTCTAGGGCAAAGTTAAAAAGTAAAGGTGATAGTGCATCTCCTTGAATAAAGCACATAATAAAATAAATAAATAAAAGTACATAAAAAATAAACAAATAAATTAATAAAAGAAATAAACACATAAATAAAGAAGACAGAAAAAGAAAAGAAAGAAAGAAAAGAAAAAAAGAAAGAAACAAAAAATGGAAAGAAAGAGCTATCTATGGGCATCATAAAATAACAAACATTTATCAACAGTATTCTCACTAGAGGTTTTGATTTATCTAGAGAAAATCAAAACTCGAGTGGGATTTAATTGACTATTACACGATTAGAAGAGACTATGCAAAATATTAGAAGAAAATAATAATAAAGTAGCCTACTCTAATACAATAAAACATTAATTGACTTACTAAAATTCTATTTCACTAATGTTAGCTTCACCAGAACGTTTGAACGGAGTCTCCATTTTCAGTGTTGACTATCTATGCGGTAAACAAATGACGATCGCAAAGCATGTTTTACAGTAACGTAAAGAATTTGCAGTTTGAAATGTTGGCGAACAAAGAAACAAATGGTAGAGAGATAATAAAAACAGGAGAAAGTATATAAAGTTTAGAAGAAATAAAGTACTCTAATACAATAAAACATTAACAAATGTAAATACCTCGGAATAACATTTAGCAGCGATCTCGGCTGGGTGGAACACGTTACTGACACAACGGGAAAAGCATGGAGAGCGTGACACTTTGTGATGAGAGTACTAAGAAAAGGTTCCGATAAATCCAAAGAGATTGCATATAAATCACTAGTACGTCCAGTAAATTAATATGGTGCTGCATGTTGGGATCCTTACAGATTAGAACATACGGCTCGTATTAAGACACTGGGAAAGATTCAAAAACGGGCTCTCAAGTGTCGTCGGAAAAATTCACCATTAAAATGGGACACACTCAAGGACAGGAGAACGCGAATTCGATTATGCGCACTGTTCAAAACATACAGAGGTGAGCCTGCCTGGAGAGAAATAAAAAATAGGTTGCAGCCGCCAAATTACTCTTCAAGGAACGACCACTCATATAAATTGAGGGAAAGAAGGCAGAGGACGGACACTGGAAAGTTTTCTTTTCTCAATCGTACTATCAGGGACTGGAATGCTTTACCTGCAGACTTACTAAAGGCTTTACCAACAACCAAAAACGTATTTAAAAATAGGCTTAAGGACTTTACTAATAGACGGTAATTATACACAGTATGCAAAGGATGTAAATGATATTTTGTTATTGAAGTGTTGTATCAGTGAAGAATTATGTTGTGTCAGTGAAAGTGTGTTGTGTCAGTGAAGTGTGTTGTGTCAGTGAAACGTGTTCCTTCACTAGGTATTATATTGGCAGTGCAAAGTATTTGAACAATGAAATGTTTTTGAAGTGTTAGTGAAATCAGGATAGAATCAGTGAAATGTGTCGTAATTCTAGTGCAGTGAGTGAGTTGACAGTGAAATGAGTGTAATGTGGAAATGTACTTGTGCAGATATGAACATATCATACTCGTGGGTTTTAGTTCGAACTTAGATTTAAGATACAAATTAGATTTATTTTAAATGTTATTTTAAGTGATCGTGCTTAATTTAATTTAGGATATTCCCTATTATTATTATTATTATTATTATTATTATTATTATTATTATTATTATTATTATTATTATTATTATTATTGTTAGTATTAATTATTTGTATTAATTATTGGTATTATTATCAACTGTATTTTTAATTAATAAGTTTATTATTGTCTTTATTGAGTGTAATTAGTTACCACTGCAGTGTGAATAAATACATACATTAATAATTGATTTACTAAAATTCTATTTCACTGATGTTAGCTTCACCAAAACGTTTGAAAGACGCCGTCAGTTGACTATCTATATGTAAAGTTGCCTATTTCCGTGATACCCCTAATCCCGTGATACTTTTTAAAAATTGAATGTCAGTCAAAGCTTTGCCATTCGACCATAGCGCCAAACATCTTTCTCGAAAGATTACATCTTCTCCTACTTTTGAGACATCGGTGAACTTCCTAGCAAGGTACCCAACCCTATGACATTCAGTGGAAAAAAAACGTATCACGGAATTAGGCAACTTTACCCTACGGTAAACAAACGACGAACTCAAAGCATGTTCTAAAGTACCTCAAATAATTTTTGCATTTTGAAATGTTGACATACAAAAAAACAAGTCCTAGGGAAGTGACAAAATTATGCGATAAACAGCCATGATTGATTGAAACATGTTCTTTCGTACCGTTTTATTTGTCAAAAGTAGTATGATGTAGTAAAACTGTAATAGTCACAATAATTGCTTTATTGAATAATAAATAATATTTACATGTAATAAAATTACAAATTTAATTCTGAATACGACATGTTGTAAGAAAATCACAGGTTTGTCAATTATACGTATTTGAAATTCTATGTGTAATTATTTGAACCAGAATCGATGTTGTCTTTTTAAACATAGAAAGCAACGTTCACTCAAAATACATGGACAGTTCTGAATTGAGTTTCCCATCAAAAGATCACAGTACTTCTGAATACAACGCTAGCGGACATGAACGCAATTCAAGGTTCAAAACTTGAATTCTGTCTCACACACAAGAATCGGGTGTATTTCCATGTCATGTGTTTGTTATCGATTGTTATGTGCTGCGATCTGGTGCCAAAATTAACACTTTGGCAGTATTTCCAGTTACTACTGTTCGATGACACTTTACCAGTATTTACAGTTACTTTTCGATGTCAGTAACTTGTTATTACTAAGTAGCTGTATCAGGATAGGCATCCTTGGTCCGTGCGTTTTGTTTACAAACATTAACCAGTTGTCACGTGTCCCCCAGCCGACTGTAGTGACGACGTATTTATTCAATTCCTATCGGCTGTGCTGTCCATTCACTGATGTTTTAGCTAGGGCATACATGGGCACAATTGTCGGTTACGTGAGGCACTCGATTTGAAATAGTTTGTTTACTAGGAGAGGAGAGTGCAGAGTAGGATGGGAAATATAAATTGCTGTGACCTGCGTCACCTTATCGTAATCGCTAAGGCGGTCAGTGGCGAATTATTAGGAAAGCGCTTGGTTAACGTGAGAGACTCGAAAACTTTTATTCAATTTAGCAAATCAATTCGGCAGCTTTAATCATAAATCTCTTTATTGTTTCTTCGTAGCTGAATTGATTTAAATCACAGGCGAGAAATTGCGTAACTAGCCAATAAAATTCCATCATGTTGTCTACGTTTATTTTCTTGAATATTCTGTCGTTTCTCAAGATAACTTAATAGATTTGCACGTTCTCGACTTAAAATAATTTCAGAAAATCATATTTCGTTTTCTACGCACATTTGATTTTTTTTAATAAATTCATTTTGGAAATAATACGTACAAACAACATTTAATTCTTCGTACCTCTTAATGCAGCATGTTTAAGGTATAATGTCCTATTTAGTATACTATGCAAATGTTAATATCTTAAATTTTCTTCGGAATAGTACGAAAAATAACATTTAATTTGTCTTACCTTCTAATTCTGCATGTTCTTTAAGACATAAGGAGTAATGTGGTTGTATATTAAATTTATTAATGCCTAATAGGATTTCTGAGCATAACATACATCGTATGTTCTCCCCTTCTAAACAGCAAAAAAAAAAACTCTTCCTCCCATTTCTCATGAAATAATCGTTTTCTAACGCGTACACACTGCTCTGATAATGCCATTATGCCACCACTGATATTGCTTATGAAAATGATATAGAACCTGCCCACGCCTAGGAGCTACGTGAGGGAGAAACGGGGACTGTGAAGATGATGTCACTCAGAGCGATAAGCTCTGTGAAGGTCAGTGAGGCACGATGCCCATCTCTGATCTAGGGGGTGGGGAGCGCACTTCCCAGCAAGTAGACTTTTAGCTAGTGGAAGGGGTACTGTTTGCTTAATCTGAAGCAAGTCAAAGCCCTGTCCTTTACAGGTATGCATCTTATTCTGATACAGCTACCTTATCCGAACTCTAATTATTAGTCATCGAAAAGACTGATTCTATTATTTTATTATTATTATTATTATTATTATTATTATTATTATTATTATTATTATTATTATCATCATCATCATCATCTCATCATTATCAATTGCTTTTGACATAGACTATTAATGAATGTCCAGAAGTGGCTCCATGAATGATGTGCATAGTATAATTTCTTCATAGTAATTAGTCACGTTGACTGAACAAAGATAAAAAAGAAATGTAAATGTAATTATCTCAAGACATTATAGTTACAAATTGACTCTGTAGAGCATATCACAATTTATCTTCTCAAAATGAAAGCAGTTACTACAGTAGTTACTGTTGTAGCTACGCTTTGATTTGAGTAGGTCTGTGTCGAGAATATCCCGAAATGTTTTTCGAGGATGAGGAAGTATATATATTTTTTTCTAACCAATGTCAACACTATTAACAGAGATTATTTCCAACAACAAAAATGATAACACTTTGAAACGTGTGTAACTATTTACGTAAGGTAATTCTGATTTTTGTAGTCTATATAATATTATTATCTCCGGGCTTTCGTTTCTTTTCGTTAATGTAATATTTGAAATGTATTGCATTTACGTACAGGATATTATTTGCAAATCAAGCTTTCAGGTATAACTCCCTGTAAAGTTGATTTGAATAATTTCGAGGAAAAATTGTTCCGGGGCCAGGTATCGAACCCGGGACCTTTGGTTAAACGTACCAACGCTCTCCCAACTGAGCTACCCGGGAACTCTACCAGACACCGATCCAATTTTTCCCTCTATTTCCACAGACCTCAAAGTGGGCTGACAACCGTCAAGCAACCAACATTGAGTGCACACTAACTCTGTGTGACTTAAATTGTAGCCCCGGAACAATTTTTCCCTCGAAATTATTCAAATCAACTTTACAGGGAGTTATACCTGAAAGCTTGATTTGCATAATACACGTCACTGTTCGTTAACAGAAAACCACAATTTAAGTCACACAGAGTTAGTGTGCACTCAATGTTGGTTGCTTGACGGTTGTCAGCCCACTTTGAGGTCTGTGGATATAGAGGGAAAAATTGGATCGGTGTCTGGTAGAGTTCCCGGGTAGCTCAGTTGGGAGAGAGTTGGTACGTTTAACCAAAGGTCCCTGGTTCGATACCTGGCCCCGGAACAATTTTTCCCTCGAAATTATTCAGGATATTATTTATTATACAGAGTGTCCACAATGAATCTCCAACATTTTAAACACAAACAGTTAAAGAAAAAATTGTATACAAATAATAATATGCATGGAAACAATAGTAAAAATGACAAAGATTTCATTTCAGTGCACATGCACTTGGATTTGAGTGTGATAATGAATACTTTCTTTCAGTATGGTAATTTGTTCTCCAACCCTTTGTGTAAATGCAGTTACTCTGCATTCCTGTCTTCGAGAGCAAACCAGTATACATAATCTTTGTCATTTTTGTCTCTCTTCTATGATATATGTGTCCATGAAGTAGCAATTTATTTCTTCCTTAAAGTGAAATTTATAATCTGTGTAATAATTATAAATGAATTTTCTATTACACCTAAATAACATTACCATGGATACTCACTACAATACTACATAGGGGAGAGTCGGGTAGTATCGGACATCGGGTAATATCGGACAATGCGTTTCTTTCATCTACAAAATGAATGGAAAAAATGGAAATGGGAGAAACCATTATGGATACATAATCTTTGTCACCTGAATGACATGGTTACGTTTCTCTAAATAACATGCGACATCACAGAAACGTAATCATGTCAATCATGGTAGTACCTGAATGACAATATCATCGTGTGGTAGATGAAAGAAACTCACTGTCCGATATTACCCGATGTCCGATACTACCCGACTCTCCCCTACTACATACTCCATACTACAAAATGAATGGAAAAAAATGGAAATGGGAGAAATGGCCATTGGGATGTTTTAACAGTGGGAATATTAGATTGGGAAAGTGGATTTGGGAAATTGCCCATGTTACAAATATTTTCGGAGAAATGGTTATTGGTTTAATACATAACTCGGAATATCATACTGGGAAAAATGATTTGGGGAAACTGTCCGGGAACGGTACATATATTCTACATTTCAGAAACAGTGGGTTATAGTTAGGGACCGGATTTTTATGTAATTACATATTATATTCCTTTCAACCTAACCGTATATTAATAACAAATCTTTACGAATCTTGTAATTACCATTAATATAATCAAATTTGTTACTACATATTTTTACATATTTACCCCACATTACATATTATGGCTTGGTATTACATAAATCTACATATTTAGGGGGTTTATTCATTTTTACTTCCATAAAAAAAAAAAAACTTCTGTTAGGGAAGTTTACAATTTGAAATAACAGATTTAAAACGCCCTTTTGCCTATCCAAGAAAAGATATATTTCGGCACGAAACATAACGTCCTTAGTTCCAGGCAAACAACAGTTTGTAAATGCCTATAATTTGAGGTTTTAGTAGGTACTTTGTTTCTTACAGGGAGCAGCTAAAATATATGTGTCCCACATCTCCTCTTATTTTCTCCTAATCCAGTAAAGCGAAACAGTGCTTGCAGAACTGTTGTGTCATTCATTTCACTCAGTTCTCTAGTTTTAGTACTTACAGTATAAAGAGCAAGTGAGTTTATCTACTGCTTTTAACTAACTAAAATGGCCCTGTATCTTCAACCCTAACGACAAAAATAAAATCACGGATTGCGATGGACGAAGGTTTCACTACAGATGGAAAAATAGTAATGTGTCAAGCATGCGGTAAAAAAGTCGGGTGCTCTATGAAATCACAAGTGGAGAGTCTTACCTATCCTATACCTGCCACATATTGATATTAAATATTTTCATGATTTTACATATTTTGGTATACAGGGTGTTTAAAAATACGGGGCATAATTTCAGGTATGTATTTCTCACATGTAGACAATCAAAATAGTTCATTACAACATATGTCCGGAAATGCTTTATTTCCGAGTTATGGCCTTCACAACATTGAAATTCACCGGAACGTTTTTCTTTCCGCAGGTCGTTGCCATCAAAGGAGACATTAAGACATTAAATTCGGATTTACACCACACTGCTGCAAGAACCACTGACAGAACCTAACTCGTGCAGGGTAATCTGCTGATGACAGGGCCTGTACACGTTGCAAATGATAAGGATACAATTGATACCTACTCTTTCAACAGTCTCCAGACAGTCGTATGAGGAACATTAACTTGCAACGCTACCCTTCGTGTGCTGATAGAAGGAGTCATGTTCACAGCCTCCAGAATCTCCTCCTGTACTTCTGGAGTTGTAGATCTTGGTCGTCCCCTTCCCAAACCAGGAGAGTTAAATTTTCCATACTCGCACAAACGGTAATGGAGACGTACAAATGTCTTCCGATCTGGACATTGTCGCTGTGGATAGGCCTACCTCTCCTGGTACAAACGACGAGCCAGCGCAGCATTGCCGTCCGGCTTACCGTACATGAAGTGTATCTCTGCCAGCTCTTGATTTGAATACATGTCGCACAGTCTAACGCCTACACAACACTGAATGTAACCTTCGCCTCGGAATGAACTGTCAGAGTGCCCTCTTAATGTCTCCTTTGACGGCAACGACCTGCGGAAAGAAAAACGTTCCGGTGAAATTCAATGTTTTGAAGGCATAACTCGGAAATGAAGCATTTCCGGACACATGTTGTAATGAACTATTTTGATTGTCTACATGTGGGAAATACATACCTGAAATTATGCCCCGTATTTTTGAAACACCTGTATATTCAGCTTATTTTTCTTACATAAATATGTACACATTTGGCACCTTGATATTACATAAAAATCCGGTCCCTAGTTATAGTAGACGCCAAATCACGTTCATGGCACTTATCCTATACTATGGATGCCACATACAGTAGCAGACACTCAACATCGGTGAGCGGAGTCTATGTAACTGCTGACAGCGAGGTAAATCACATGGAACTGTCGCAGCAGGGAGCCTCGCAGTGTTACGTGTGCATTCAGCACTCTTCGTGCAAGGAGCTTTCTGACATAGTGATGAAGCAAAATGTTCCTTAGCAGCTGTGTGTTTCATAGAAGTGACATTAACCTTTCGGCGACGAGTAGTCTGGGCAAGGGCTTCCAAACCGAATGAAGAGCAATATCATTTCCAGAAATTGCATGCAGAGATCTGCTGTTGCCAAATTAAAGTTAAAAAAAATTTAAAAATTCGTAAAACTCTTGGGTCATTTCTGGCCCAAATTGAATCTCGATGCTAAATTACCTCTGTACTTGAAAGCGTCGTTAAATAAAATACTCCCACAAATCCTTTTTGTCAGCGGTAGGAGTATATGTAAATTCCGGACAAAAACACATTTCTTATCTTTGGCCTTGTCATAGGCTAGCGAAAGGTACCGGTACACGTAAATTCCGGAATGAATGTACCCGGTGAAGTTATGAGGGGAAAGTAATGGGAGTGAACAATTGAAGAACGCAGAGACGTTCCCTCATCAGCTGTTTATAAGGAGTGGGAGTACACAAATGAAGAGCGCGGTGACATTCACTCATCAGCTGTTCATAAGGCCCGTAACACACTTGAAGAGTTTTCGCTAGCGAGAAATGTGTTGCGAGAAAGAGGCGAAGAGCCTTCCTCCACACACTTGGCGAGTTCTCGTTATCACAGATCACACCTCGCTATGATCATCTATGCACTGCCTTCATGCAGAAAGCATTTATCTGATTATAGTAATGACTCGTTGGGGGAAATATTATGGGTTATGTATTTACGTATATTGTCGTACTTAAATATATAACCTGTAAGAATATTGTCGTACTTAACAAATTACGTACGAACGCTATGTTGAATCTGAGTATTCAGATGATGAGGAAATGGAGTTACATGAACATATTTTGTTCATGAAAAGAAGAAGTAGGCCTAAAATTAAAGCCAGAAATGTCTGAAAATCACATTGTATCTTACGAAAATAAATAAGGAAGAGTTTTGGACACTGGTTTCGATTTGAATGATGATACGTTTAGGAGTTATTTCAGGTTCAATGGACCACATTCATGATATGATAGAGAATTCTTTGCTATATTCTGATTAAAATTTCGTAAACTGTTAAGATATATAGATACATTATTTCAAATGTTTAATCAGTACTATTAAAAAATAAAATATAGCCCTATTTATTTTCAGATAATCTGATATTTGTCTCCAGATTTCTTCTTTAAGTTTCGTGTTTTTATAGTTTTCATCCCGTGTATCATATAAATAGGCCTACGGGTGACATCGTACAAGTTCGATAAGTTTCTGACTGCAATTATCAGCCATCTTTCCTCATTTTCAAATAACAGCAATACAATTCATCGCCACCTGTGATAACTTTTTCTACATTCAATCGTCATAAAGAGTATAAATATCAAACATCTTTGATAAATGTGTCAAGAAAATTCTCTGAGCTACCGATTCCAGCGAGAAACTCGCGCGAGGTTTTTGCCTCGAGCGAGAATCTCTTCCAGTGTGTGGACGTCCATTTGAATCCACAAATGGAAATACATTTGAAAACCCTTGTTTTCTACGGTTTTAGTAAATGGCGCTTGGCCCGCTATGGTTCTGAACTCTTCAATTGTTGGATACCTTTCGGCGTTGGACCTCGGATTCATTTTACCATCATAATAAAATTCCTCTCTTTCATCTCATCTCTGTTTCTTACCCGTATTTCGGGCTTGCTCCGATGCAGAGTCGGCTGTCGGCCACTTCCTAACTTGGATATGTGGTCATTTGTTGTTGGTGGTAGCGCTATGTACCGTGAACTCTCGACTGGGCTTATGGTAACTCATGGGACTGGGGTTGAGGAACCGCGGTGATGCTTACGTGGAAATGTAAAGAGATCATGTTATCTTATACAATTAAAGCTTATGCAATATTTTCGCCCATAAATTGACGCTTATGATAGACTGCCTGAAATATTCCTGACGATCCACTTTTATTGTAACCAGAAACGAAACATGTAATAAATGTTCATCTTTAAAAATCGAATGAACAGTCAACACTATACAAACACAATACTCTCTAGAGTGATTACATGTAAAAATGGAGTGTCTAATCACGAAATTCTCTCTGCCCACACCGAGCTCATGGAATATTAATTAATTAAGTCTGTTTATTTGCGAGATGACCCAGTTCGTTGTGACGTATGCAAAGTAAACGCTGGAAAGCAGCTCGCAACATGACGTGTTCAATATTCTCCGCACGTCCATATCCGGCTCCGCATCCTCTCGCCAATTATTAAGGGTTCAATCATGTGCGAACGGGAACTCAGTTTGTGGTCAGTGATCACATAGGCTACTCTGCTACTGGTGTATATTACCGTAGGTAAATTTATAATTACGCTGCGAAAAATCTGAGAAAGATGCCTCGAGAAGAATAGAAAAAAAATATGTAGTATTTGTGGACCTAGAAAAGGAATTTCCCAGAGTGGATTGGAATAAACTGATGAAGATCCTGAAGAAAATAGGTGTGGATTGGAAGGAGAGGAGGCAGTTCTACAGGGACATCATTTTATTTTTACTTCAATTTTCATTGTACCTGAGTTTTTTAATGTACTTCAGTCCCACCCCTTCTACTAATGAAGTTCCAACTGTCATCCACACAGAACCAAGGCCACATATAGTAAACAGTACACCTACTGAGTTAGTGCGTATAGTACGTTCCAAAAATATGTTCGCGTTTTCCAGTGACGAAAGAGTTTTAAATTTTGAATCATATTTTCGCACAGGTACTGTCGTCCGTTTGCCTACGTCGCATCCCGATTTCCCCCACCTGCTTCTGCTCACCTCTCTGTAAACGCTAGTAGCTGGGCTCTCTTAGCTATTTTCTGAAAACATTAATTTCTGTTAGGAATTGCACGTCTACGTAATATTACACAACTGTTTAAAAAAACTTAAATAATAGGGCCTCGTTAAGTAATTATCACGTGATTTCCCCCTTTCTACGATCCTGCGACGTAACCACTTGGACGGACAGTAGACAGCATGTCTGAGTAATTTTACCTGTGCGGGTTGGGCAGAAATGAGAAATGAATTTACAGTACGTAAGGTACTCTTTTACAGAGCAGTTACAGAATTATTTCAACATGAGTTACTAGTACGAAGGACAAAACTGGTAACTGGCATTAGATTCAATAGTCTTAGTGCGATAATATGCACAAAAGAACTGAAGCCTATATCGAAATGAACGGTCACCATTTTCAAAAATGTGTTTAAATATCGATATTATGATTATTTTTCAATTTAACTTCATTCTCTATATTGTACTGTAGACAGTATAATATACGCTGCATAATGAATACGTTCGCATGGATAACTCAGTTCGTGTGTAAAAATACTTATTGTTAATACTGTACTGTATCTTGATTAAACAAAAACCTAATGAAAATTATCAAACTCAAAATCACGATATTTCCTAGTTTACGAATATGGATGAAGTATTTTTTTCTCCTATACCTAGTAAAGTGATTTCTTTGTATTTTACGCCAGTATCATCGAACTCCAGTCGTGGAAGGGGGTAGCAAACGGTGTTTCGATTCTTAACTGTAATCCAAAATTATAACCAGGTTAATATTAAAAATGTTAGATGTCCCTGTATAACCTTTATATGAAGCAACGAGTCAAAGTCAGGAAAGGATAAGAAATGTCAGAGAAAAGTGAAATAGGAAGAATAGTACGACAAGAATGCCCTTTATCATCTACCGGTCTAACAACTGCTTGGGGATTTAGTTAAGAACTGTTTTCAGAACATGGGAGGGGTGATGGTAGAAAAAAGAAGAAGAATAAAGTAGGCCTACATAAGATTTGCTGATGATATGGCGTTGTTAGCAGAAGAGGAGACGATACTAAGGGATATGCTACTGGAGCTAAATGACAGCTGAGAGCAGTATGGAATGAAGATAAGTGCAAATAAGACGATGATTATGATTATTAGAAGAAAAATAAAGAAGGTAAACTTGCAAATTCGAAATGAGGTAGTAAAACAAATGGACAGTTTCAAATACCTGGATGTACTACAAGCAGTAAGACGAGTTGCTGCCAGGAAGTCAAAAAGAGGATAGCAATGACAAAGAAAATTTGAAAGGCATGATAATGGCCGATAAACTGATACAATAACAATAGAAGTTCTATCAGGAACCGTCAGTGCTTATATATTTAACAAATTTATTAGTTTACAATAATTTGTTACATTTATTTGGTTTTAAACGTTTTCGGCTTGATTAAGCCATCTTCAGAAGAGTATATGCCTAAGTACATGAAGGTGATACATGTGTATGTGATACAAATAAATAAACCAATTAACATGGATCTCTTTAGAAATAAGTAAACACACAACGAGATTAAAACATTACTGTATTAAAACTAGGCTGTGTGAGCCAAGATCAAAGTTATTACATACTAAATTAAATTAAAACATGTGCGATACAGTTGTAATTGAGACAGGTTGGTATCTGTGTTGAAGTCCAGATCTGACTGAGATTTGGTGAATCAGCTGTGGAGGAAGAAAAGAAATATGTATCAAGTTGTGATACCTATTATACCAAATTGTAATGGAGGGTCATATACAAGAACAGAGCAAAGTGCAAAATAAATTTGTTAAATAGATAAGCACTGACGGTTCCTGATAAAACTTCTATTGTTAATGACAAAGGAAGTTTTGAATAGAAAAAGGAGCATATTCTGAGGATCTATGGAAAAAGAACTAAGGAAGAGACCAGTGAATTGCTTTGTATGGAGTATGGCAGTGTATGGGGGCAGAAACATGGACATTACGACGAAGTAAAGAGGAGCGACTATAAGCATTTAAATGCGGATATGGACAAGAATGAAGTGTGTGAAATGGACAGACAAAATAAGAAATTAAACTGTGTTGGAAAGAGTGGATGAAGAAAGAATGATGCTGAAACTGATCAAGAAGAGAAAAAGGAATTGGTTGGGTCACTGGCTGAGAAGCAATTGCCTGCTGAATATAATACACCGAAAGGAATGGTGAACGGGAGAACAGTTCGGGGCAGAAGAAGTTATGAGATGATGGACGACGTTAAGATACATGGATCATTTGCGGAGACTTAAAGGAAGGCAGAAAATAGGAAAGATTATAGAATGCTGGGTTTGCAGCGAAAAAACTGTCCTTGGGCAGAAAACTGTGAATGAATGAACGGCGTTTTTTTTTTTACTTTCTCATTACACGATCTGCTTGACTCTGTGGATAGTTTACGAGCTTTCCATATAAGCCGCCCTTCTTTCGACTCTCTGCTTGGACAGTGGGAGATATATATATTTCCTGGCTGTTCATAACAAAGTGCCACCTAACCACACGACAAAGGAGATCCGCGATATGTGTCTGTCTGGTGTTGCATTGAATTTAAATTTCAGGAAGTGGGTAAATCCTACTACGAACCAGCACTGCGATCTAGAAGATCTATATTGCGCTAGACCTCGGGCGCACTTCCAATCCATTCTTGCTGGGTATACTAAGGTTCCCAGGACGTGGTGCAGCAATTCCGAAGGTCGTTTCGGATTCTACAACCAGAACTTGATACCAATTGATATATCACACACGAGATGCAAAATGGCTGTTAACCAGTGTTATGGAAAGAAATGGTGAGATCATACGCAACTAATAGACAGAAAGGTGACTGAGAATAATATTTATTTCATTTTAGTAGTTATTTTACGACGCTTTATCAACATCTTAGGTTATTTAGCGTCTGAATGAGATGAAGGTGATATTGCCGGTGAAATGAATCCGGGGTCCAGCACCGAAAGTTACCCAGCATTTGCTCATATTGGGTTGAGGGAAAACCCCGAAAAAAACCTCAACCAGGTAACTTGCCCCGACCGGGAATCGAACCCGGGCCACCTGGTTTCGCGGCCAGACGCGCTAACCGTTACTCCACAGGTGTGGACTGAGAATAATATTAGTCTACTTGAAACAATGGATTCGGGTTTGTTTAGGAAACAATATGTCAAACAATAAACAAGCGCAAAGAACAAAATGTGCAATATCTGGAGAAGTATTAACAAATACAGTCAACTTCGGTTTTAGTTAACCTCTGCGGATCAGCATATTTCGTTCACTATATCCGAGGTTCACTAAAACCGAAGTGTCTGATTTTATACTACTGACGTTGCTATAAATGCAGGATTAATGCCCGTTTGGGACAGGCCACGTTCAATATCAGTACTAATGTTGCCTTTACCTTCGAACTTAAACCCTTTACGCTTCGACATCCTGATGTTCACAGTTCCAAACTTGAATCTAATCTGGCCATGTAGGTAGTAGGCAATGACCGATTTCGTATCTCTTCCCACTAGAGGTATGCTAGTATGTATCTGCCTTGGAATTTCCCCGGTTCACTTTTACAAAGATGCGAGAGGAAGGGTTGAGGACCATTATATTGCCATCCTTCTTGTATTTATCCTTTGATCATCACTCTACTCCCGTTTACAAAAGAAAACACTTTCTCTTTCTATTCTTCTAATAATTTCTTTTAAAGAAGTCAGAACTAATCCTTCCTTTATCCCTCATTGCGTAGACTATTCTCTTTAACATTTTTCAAACTGTCCAGGAAGCTGAACGAATCCTTTGCCTTTTAATGCATTTTAGGAGTAGAAGGTTTGAGATTTTGTTATCCTCATCATCTTCTTCTTCTTCTTCTTCTTCTTCTTCTTCTTCTTCATGGTATAGGCCTCATGGCCTGTTCCGGCTCAATACTCCATCGCTTTCTTGGTCTGCCAGGGTCCCGTCTTACTCGTGGTTTATAATTCCATGCCAACTTCGGAAACCTTCCATAATCCATTCTCTGTAAATGGTCGATCCATCTTTTCTTATACTCATAGACTTGCTGAATTATAGATTTAATTTCTAATTCCTTCCTTATGATTTCATTTCTTATATGCTCTAGTCTTGTACAGCCCTTGATTGCTCTTAGAAATTTCATTTCTGATGACTGTATATTATTAATTTCTTTCTGTCTTAGGACCCAATTCTCACTACCATATAAGAGGGACGGAACAGCTATAGCCTTATAGAATTTTAATTGTTCTTCCTTCCTTGTTTTATTTCCTGAAACTCTGACTGATTGTACCACACATATATTGGTACTTAGAAAGTTTTATTTGTACATCTCTATCATACCTATAGGATATATCATTTCTCAAATAATTAAAGTGTGACACTTGTTTAAGAATAATGTCATCTACTACAATTTTTTATCTTACAGGGACCTTCCCTTTGAATGCCATTATTTCGATTTTAGATTTTGATATCTGAAAATTATAAGCTTTTGCTACTGTATTTAGCTTATATACACCATACTGCAGTTCTTCCTCAGACATTGCGATAAGAGCCTGGTCATCTGCAAACAGTAACGTATTGATATATATATATATATATATATATATATATATATATATATATATATATATATGTTTATCAATATAAATTCCTTTGGGTTGAGATTTTGTTCTGAACATATTCTTGGAAGTTTATGGGAGAAAGAGTTTCCTAAATTACCATTTTGCCCATTTTAAAATTATATTTTCTTGGGAAAGTGAGGGTTCACTATAAACGGAAATATTAACGTACTTTTTAATGTATGCGGGTCGGGGCCAACAATTTAGGTTCACTATAGCCGAATGTTCACTACAACCGAGTTAACTATATCCAGCGTTGACTGTATTTTGAAAATAAATATTGTAATTTGTGTTCTTGTGAACTCGTGAATTCCTGTCGTATATGAAGTTGACTGCAAAGCTCATGGATTTTTATTTATCGGAAACTGAGATCATAATGTTTGCATCCTTAATAAGTATACGCTATAAAGACAATTTTGTTGTTAAAGTTCCTATAATGATAGGTGAAAAACCATTAAGTATTTTGTAGCAGATGATACAATATGTACCTATGATACATTGCGTAGCAATAGTAGCATCGAAGAATTAATTTTGATGGAATTTTACCCCCGAGCTTAACGTGGTCGCTGACGACACAATGGTTCAGTGCGACATTGTTTCAAATAATGCTGTAGTAGTACATACCTCATTAGCATTATAGCATGTAATCAGGTTTGGGTTTATAAAGCAATGTGTTATCTCGTCATCATATGAAGCAAAGGGGATTAAGCTCTTGCCGAGACCTGGCCTCATATAAATCAGTATACTACTCATTAAGACAACCCAAATATCCTGGATGAGCACGAATGATGCATCTCTGCTAAGTTTTAAAGCACCATGGTGATGCAAGCCAATCTAGTTACACCAGCGATGGGCGTTTGAGTGCATTTGCCCTCCGTGCGCACGGGGAATTCCAAATGCGAGCGCTGTAGTATGCCAGCAGCTAGAACAGATCTTACAGCTTTTAAACGAGCTAAATTAGGACTTCAGGGAAAAGAAATTCTTAATACACAATTTGCAGATAGAATTGCAGCTTTTAAGGAGAAATTGCTGTTATGGATACGTCAAATGCAAATTGGCGAAATATATCATTTCCCATCCTTATCTAAGCGCATAGAATTTTGAACAACGAAAATTTCGAAATGTACGCATTTATTCTATCCGATCTATTAGAGGAATTTACATCAAGGTTCCACAATTTAGATTGCCTGGAAATGGATTTGCGTATTTTTGCTACATGTTCCGATTCCAACTGATTATTGATAACGTCCTCCCTTCATTATAGTGCGAATTGATTGACCTGCGATGTGGTCGAGAGATGCGAGCGAAATACGATTCAAGGTCGAGTCTCATGCAGTTTTATGACGGATTCCCAAGAGGACGCTTTCCCAATCTAAATAAGCTGTGTGAGAAAGTTTTGTGTTTATTTGGTTCCACTTATAGATGTGAACAGTTATTTTCTATTACGAAAATAAACAAATCTCAAACAAGAAATGATAGGCTTTTAACGGCAGTTCTTCACATAGCTTGTGCTAATACAGTTTCTCCAAATCTTGAGAAATTGAGTAATATGAATTAATGTGCAACAGACATGTTTTGTTTTGTGTTTAAGGAAGTGTTTCATTACTTTGAGTTCTTATTTAGTTTGGTAGAAAAAATAACATTTTCTTTTGAAACATACAGTACGTACCGCAACTTGAATAAACCGGTTTTCGTGCATCTAGAAGCACACTTCTCTCGTAGTACACCGTGCAAGCACAAAGTGCATAACTCTGCCCAACCCTGAGTTACACCATGTCATATCTGGGAAGTTCTCCGTACTACAATTTGTACCTGAACATAACAACTTTACACAAACATTACTACTAATAGTTAAATTTTAATGTTAGATGCGATTTTAAATATAATCAAAGACAAGTTAATCTACATTCCAGAGAATATTATTGCATACAAAATACAATAATTTATATGATAAAAATCTCTAAATTTCGTTTTCTTAACTGTGCATTGTCTACAAGGGCCGTGGGAAAAATGTAACTCACGAGGACATTGTGGCTCGCAGTGATAGCTGTGCATTTCTCTTGCTTCGTACCTCCCACAACCCCCCCCCACCCTCTCACTCACTGGAGTCAAACTCCGTTCCATTTGTATTTGTCTCTGACCTGCGAGTGGCGTATCGTCGCAATGTCTCTCTCAAAACCATGCACCTCTACAAAAACGAAAGTTCCAAGTAGGATGGGAGGACGCATTTTTTTGCTGACAATATGATGAGAATATTAAATGTATGATTTGTTCACAAGTATTACGAGGAAAACGGTTATATAATATAAAACGACATTATAATTTACTACATGTTACTGATGAAACATTAAAAGGTTTTATTATTATTAGTATTATTAAATTGTTATTATCATTATTATTATTATTATTATCATTATCATCATCATCATCATCATCTCTGTTCGTCGATCCTTTTTCAGCAGATGTACGAACAATGCGGTTAGATCTTCAATTTAAACTCACAGATTTACAATGTGATGTTAAATGAAATCTAGATGTAAGGACTTGACAAATGTTCAACCTTTCAAATCTTTGCCAGAAAATAATAAATATCCGAAGCTTCGTCCTTTCGCTTACTATGTTGAAGCCATGTCCGCTACAACTTACGTTTATGAAAAATTATTTTCAACAATGAAAATAGTAAAAACCAAATTTAGATCACGACTGACAGACAAATACCTTCGTGATCAACTACGACTGGCAGAAGGTGATGTAATTCCTGATTTTGAAACTCTGTCGCAGAGACATCCTGAAGACAATTAATTTTAGGTTGTTTTTGTTCATTTCTTTTTTCATTACACGTACTAAACATTAGTTTGTAGCCTTATACTGTATAAAATTATATTTAAGTGCTAGACGTAAGGAAAATGAAAATCCGTCAATAAGTCAGACAGTTGCTTCACTTCCCCTTCGGGTGTCCGCCTCCCTCCATAGGTGCTATGCACGTTGCAAGTTACACAGTTGCTCGGCGCACAATTACATTTTCGCCACGGCTGGTCTACAATATTAGAGTCATAAGATAAACTCATTACGTAAGTCACATTTTTACAATTTTAGACGTCGTCCTACATTTTAATCTTCTGTGTCTTCTGTGACTTAAGAGTATCCTCTGAATAGCACATACATAATTACGTTTGCTTCTGTTCAGGTCTTTGCGAAAAGTATTGTGGTGTTGTTCACCTCTATTTATATTTCTTTCCTCCGACAGTCTATCCGACACGGTTAATATTGACTCTTACTAGAGGGCGTTCTTAGTTCCTTCTTATTTTCACTAGAGAGCGCATTTCCTTTATTCTTTGCTTTTCATTTCTTTATTTTACTATATAGGGCAATATCTCAATATGTTATATTTCTCCCCAATTGAAATTGGTTTTTCTTTCTCTGTTGAGATCTGTGTTTGGATTGGGTGTTTTTGAACTTGTAACTGATTTGCCGCCGCCATCGACCGTTCTCTCGGAGCTGCGAGCTAGAGTCGATTGGGAACCGTGGACGACCACGGACACGAGTGGCGGAGTTGTCCGCTATGTACGTCGGGAACGTTAGACCACAGTCTACTATATACAGTCGCGAAGCTTGAGGTGATTTTTTGCAAATCTCGTGATAAAGCGCTCCAAGCGGTTAGCAACTAGAAACAATAGACTGTCCACGGTCGACTTTGGACTGTGTCGTATTTCCATCGAGTGCTAGCTCGTTGCGTATTTCACATTGATGCTTGTGAAATGTTCGTTATTGGTTGTAATGAAAATGTTAATGGCTAAAATACAATAATTGGAATAATAATATTTTACTAGAGTCGTAGAAAAATTAAGTTTGTTTTAATGAAATTTATTGATCACGTTTTATTTTTAATTCTGGTGGGATTATTATTGCTTAGGCCAACTTTTTTTTTCAAAGGATATGTTTTTAATTATAGCTGTTAATTTTGTTGCTATTTTCATTTATTACTTTACTAGAGACGTAGAAAAAGTCTGTTACAATAAAATTTATTGATCACGTTTTAGTTCCAATTCTGGTGTGATTATTATTGCTTAACCTCATCCCACTTTGTTAACTACGTAAGCCTACACTACAAGTACCGGTACACGTAAGTTACTCCATTAATTCATATTTCCATTATTATTGTTGTAAAGGGAAATGAAAATTAATATTTATTGGTTTCATAGTTAATTATCGCTATAATCTTGAATGACTGAAGCGATTATAGTAAATTTCAGTTCGTTTTGCACAAACAAAAATAATATTAACCTATTTCTTGCAGGCATCTTCGAGTTTATGTTGGAATTTAATATACTTAATTAAAATAATAAATTAACTTTATGCATTTAATATTTCAATAATGGAAGGAAGGTGTTAATAGAACACATCGAAAGTGTAACATATTTTGTCGTCTACTAGGAGAGAGATCTGCGATGATGAGGCGATAGTAGCGATCCCAGTGTTGGGCAACTACCCATGTTTGCATTTTTACTACATATTGAGCTTCGCGACTGTATACAGTAGACTGTGGTTAGACGGAGTGTAGGATTGCGATCCCAGTGTTGGGCAACTACCCATGTTTGCATTTTTACTACATATTTTCGACTGTATACAGTAGACTGTGGTTAGACGGAGTGTAGGATTGCACTCTTTGATCTGTTTCATACTAGAGCTGGGGACGGAGCGAGTATAACCGTTGAGTAATTCGGTTCTAGCGGTTTAATGTGCTTGCAGCGGAGCACCGAAGCTACTCGGTTAACCGGTCAGTTGAAACAGAGTTCATGTCTTTCACTTAGGTCTAGCAGACAGCGACATAGGTACTATTGAATTTAAATATTTTCTGCTGCAGGACAAATTATTATTATATTAGAGTACTAGCCGTACCCGTGCGCTCCGCTGCACCCGTTAGAAATAAATATAAAATAATTACATAATTAAAATAGGACGTTTGATCCAGGGAACATTCGTGTTTGATAGAATTGTTTAATATGTTACTTAATTTAAATTGCATTCAAATAATTGAAATGCGATCATTTTGGTCCAGAGACACGCATTTGGTGCAATGACAATTCCTTTAACATGTTTCTTAATTTTTATTACATGCAACCATAGTTTAATGAAGATTGACATCATTTAGATTTAATGTGTATACTTTATTTTACTTATTATAGGTTTCCATTGAATTATGGTAATAACTTAATTTTAACCCTTGTTTTCTACGTATTCAGTAAATGGTGCTTGGCCCACTATGGTTCTGAACCCTTCAAATAACATATTATATTATATAAATTATATTATTATAATATTATTATATTATATTATATTATATTATATTATATTATATCATATTATATTATATCATATTATATCAGAAGTTACTGTAATAACAGTATAGCATTATGTCCATCTAGAGAAACAACACTTTCCAATGGTGAAATAATAATTAATTATACAAATCGGTTAATTTAGCTTCCGATATTACTTCATACAAACACAGGAACATTCTCTGTAGGCTATCTTTCATAGCTTTCGACTGTTGCTGTCCAAGGCCCCTTATAGACGAAGTCATTTGTTTTTTAATTCATTTTAATTCATTATACGGCCTTAGATGGCAGTTATTTTAATTTTAAAACTCATTTATCTCATTAAATATCAGTCCTATCAAAATTTTTCTAGGAATAACACTTATCGCAAATTATTTTTAAAGAAACTTTTGTTATGTAACATTTTTCACAAAAATCAATAATAAGCGACATATTTCGATTTATTTAATTCAGGCCCCCTTATAACCCCCCCCTTTTAAATAATGTATTTTGAATGCCATATAGCCTAAAATCTAAGTTACAAAGAACTTAATTTATATTCCAATTTTCATCGAAATCTGTTCAGCCATTATCGCGTGAAAAGGTAACAAACATACAGACAGACATACAAACAAAAATTTCAAAAAAAGCGATTTTCGGTTTCAGGGTGGTTAATTATATATGTTAGGACCAATTATTTTTGGAAAATCGAAAATTACCAGAAAAATTTTGGCTACAGATTTATTATTAGTATAGATTTGATTAATATTGAAATATCTTAATAAAGCAAGTGCATTATATTTTCTATTTTTCTTTATTGGATTTATGTTACCCCATCATTCATCATTTCATTTGTATTTATTTCTATGATTTATGTTACCTAATTACTTTAATTTATCAATAATATTACTCATCACCAAAGAGAACATGGTTGCATGGAAGGCTATTCATGTTATAAAATAAATAAACATTATGTTCTGAAGAACTGAAGGTCAAAGTTCACGTTTTATTGATTATTTTATCTACTTTCCGTAACAGTAAATAATTCTGTGTGTTATTTTAAGTGCTTTAGGCAGCGCTTCATGGAGCCCGTTTCTTTCTATCTTCTTTTTACTTAGCTATAGCGTTTAACGTTTACCGCACATGTTAATTTATTAGCCGTTAGTATTATATATAAAATTATTTTATGCTCGAGCATGCCGAAATGTAGTAATTATACACCTGGTAGCAGCCCTTTAATGCATGTCATTAAAGTACACCTATTCATTAAAGTTCAGGTTTTCGATTATTCTCGGATATGCAATCGAAAAACAATGAGGGAAACGTCACTGAGACTGGAAAACCAATACTGTCGCAGAAGGTTATGTTCTGTTAGGCTATATAATAATTAGCGTTAATTGTAAATAATATTCAAATAAATTCAATTTGTCATCTCGTTTTTCAATTCTAAATCAATTTCCAGGTTATATCAAAATTAGTTCATGTTATTCTCTAAATTATATAAAGGTCAATGACATTATTGTTCCTCGGAAAAAATCACTACTTCCGCGTCTGCGCACATCTCACAATTTACGAGCTTGCACAAGGTCACTTCTGCTCTTCAGTGAGATGCGAATAAAATGAATACTTCAGAATAATTTCAAGTTAGAAATATGGTCGAGCATAAAAAGTCGTATGAAACTTGCCTATAATGGTAATTAAGACGCTCGTATGAAAATTATGAAACTCGCTTGCGCTCGTTTCATAAAGAAACATACTCGAGTCTTAATTACTATCATTATAGGTTCGTTGCATAATGTACTATTATCAATTTTATTTCGTCTGTCATATAATATAACAACACTGAAGGTTAAAGAGGCCTTTCATATAAAATAACTTCGCAAATAGTTGTAATCACGCAACTAAAATTTGCAACCGCCATTTTGCAATGCAGAGAAGCACTTTTTTTTTCTCGTTGGCAAAGCGAAAGCGCTTTACTACAACGCTTTTAAAACACGCTTGGTTTCACTTCAAAGTACGTTCTAAAATCGACTTAATCTATCCAAATTTTAAATATACCGCCACAAATTTGTACTTGGTACTGTACTCGGATCAATCGAATAATGACGTCACAGTACCTGCTCCGAACCGAACCGCTCCGTCCCCAGCCCTATTTCATACTTATTCTTGCGGAGTGAATGACTTTTCAGGGGGCCGAAGCTGGATAGATGCATGTACGTAGACTCATATTGGTCCAATTTGCTCTATACGATGATTGTTTCAGTCGGAAAAGGTAACATTCGTGAATACAATGCTGACAGATGGTCACACTGTCTCAGTCCAGACGGAGACAGGTCCCATCTCCAGACAAATACCTGTTAACCCAAGGGCCCGAAGCACCAAGCTCTTAAATATTCATTGAGTATCTGAGACCCTTACTACCCCCAAAACGGCACCCCAGCCTGTTTTTACTACGGTAAATTATAGATGAAATGAGGGAGGTGGAGACTGTCTGTGGAATTAAATAAGAAAACCTGAAGTAATTACCCAGAGAAGAATTCTCTGGAATATCTATATTTCCACCACAAATTTCAATACGATCAGGCCGTGGATCGAACTTGGACCACCTGGGTGAAAGACCAGTACATTAGCGCTGAGTCACAAACGCGGAAAATTCTGTAAAAGGGAGGTACAGTACATCTCTACTTTACTTTCGGGCATAAACTATACTAATAATAAACCTGTAGCCAAAATGTTTCTGGTAATTTTCGATTTTCCAAAAATAATTGGTGTTAACATGTATAACCATCCTGAAACCGAAAATCGCTTTTTTGAAATTTTTGTTTGTATGTCTGTCTGGATGTTTGTTACCTTTTCACGCGATAATGGCTGAACCGATTTATATGAAAATTGGAATATAAATTAAGTTCGTTGTAACTTAGATTTTAGGCTATATGACATTCAAAATACTTTATTTAAAAGGTGGGTTATAAGGGGGCTTGAATTAAATAAATCGAAATACCTCCCTTATTATTAATTTTCATGAAAAATGTTACATAATAAACGTTTCTTTAAAAATAATTCCCGATAAGTTTTACTCTATACAAAATTTTGATAGGATGATATTTAATGAGATAAATGAGTTTTAAAATTACAATAACAACGCCATCTAAGGCGCTGTACTGAAATAAAAACAAATGACTTCGTCTTGGACAACAACAATCGAAAGCTATTAAACATAGCCTAAAGAGAATGTTTCTGTGTTTGTATGAAGTAATATCGGAAGCTAATTAATTGTTTAATTATTATTTCACCATTGGAAAGTGTAGTTTCTCTAGTTGGATATAATTCTACAATGTCATTACAGTAACTTCTGAAACATACAGCAAGTAATATAAAGTATACACGTTAAAACTAAATGATATGTCAATCTTCATTAAACTATGGTTGCATGTAATAACAATTAAGAAACATGTTAAAGGAATTGTCATTGCACCAAATGAGTGCTCTCTGAACCAAAATGATTTATCCTTCTATCAAACACGAATGTTCCCTGGATCAAACGTCCTATTTTAATTATGTAATTACTTTATTAATATTTCTAACAGGTGCAGCGGAGCGCACGGGTATGCCTACTTTAATATAAATTGTTTGAATTTTCTACTTATTATACAAGCACAATGTTTATAATGCATGATAGCACTTCACAGAATCTATTGCTTGCATGATTAAGGTTAATGATTTTCCAAGTGGCTTCCTATTTTGTGGATAAAGTTAGCATTGAAATTTAATGAAGTAGAAGGATCAGTTTCCCAGTGATTATGAACAATAGATTTGACATAGTTTCTGCAACGTAGGCTCTGACAGTCAACGCAGCTCATAATGGTTAATGATACGGGCACTGGCAGACCAGTTTGCGGTCTGGTTTTGTCGTCTGTACAAATATAAAGAAGAAAAATGAATGAAGGCTAATGTGAGACTTAGGTGACGTGGAAATTATTATTGTCAATCCGCCTCTTTTCAAAGACAGTGTTCATACTAATGAATATATGGAAGTTTCAGTCTAATCCACCCCTGAGCACGAGTTCTACTCTTTCAGGGGCGAGCTAAAGTTTTTTTGTATATATTATATTTGATGTTACAATTATTAGCAAAATAATAAATAAATAAATAAATAAATAAATAAATAAATAAATAAATAAATAAATAAATAAATAAACTGTAATCATATTATCTGATATAAATCGGCCAACACCACCACCACCACCACCACCACCACCACCACAATCACCGTCTCATCGTTTAAGGATGATTTTTGTGGATATTTAATCTACATTACATAGGCCTATTTACAAACAGAGTACAACATTGGAAAAGATGGATTGATATGACTTACGGAGTTGTAACATGTCTACAGGTTGTTTCAAAAGTGGTGGACAAAAATTTAGGGATGAGAATTAAAAACGAAGAGAAGCAAAAAAGTTCCAGTAAACATGGATCCGCAAATAAAACTTTTGCGAGATAATGTCATTTTATTATATTTGGGACCCGCTGAATACAGAGTACTAATTCCAACAAAAGCAGTGACAATTTTATTTAATTTATCATTCACGAGAGAGTAAAATTCATAATTTTGGCTTCAACACTACAGGAATGGAATGAACTTTGACAACTCCAACTAATAGTGAATTGTTCAACTATTATAAATAGCTGATAAGTGAACCTGACTGCGATTTTCATTTGTATACCCTCACTTCATGTTTTGAGCGTGAACGTTACTGCACTCTTCATTTGTTTACTCACACTCCTTTTTCCTCGTAACTTCACCGGAGAAATGTTTAGTTTAAATGTAGTTCTGTTTATAAGTATGCATAAGGATGTAATTATTTGACTTATTTGAACTATTGTATCAGTGAAGCTAGGTGAGTCAGTGAAGTTATGGTTTTACAGTGCAGTGAACAGTTCCGATCAGTGATAATTTATAGCGTCAATGAAATGTGTTCTATAGTGTCAGTGAAATGTGTTACAGAGTGTCAGTGAAATGTGTGCTAAAGTGTCAGTGAAATGCGTCATAGTGCCACTACAGGAAATGAGATGAGAGTAAAGTGAAAGACTATTGAAACTTATGTAGGACCTATACATAATTATGTAGGTTGTATTGTAAAATTAGGTATTTTATTTATGTTTTATTATTATTGTGTTAAATTGTATTGTGTATTCTTATTGTATTGTGTATAAAATTGTATATGTGTTGTAAAATTGTATTGTGTATTGAAAATTTTATTGTGTATTGCTTATCATTTTATTGTGTATTGCTAATATTGTATATACCACTGCCACCGGGTGCTTGCCCACTTGCAGTGTAAATACATACATACATACATACATACATACATACATACATACATACATACATACATACATACATACATACATTAATTCCGGAATTTACCTGTTGAGGCCAAAGATAATAAACGTGTCTTTGTCAGGAATTTACATACGCTCGGCTTGCATCGCATTAGTCAAAATCATGCATTTCTTAAAGAGCAACCTAGTGTTACTAATATGACTACTTTCTCGCTGAGGATATTACTCTTTGGCTATTAAGCATCAGCGAGGTTGATCACAGTAGCACCTGTAACTTACACAATTATTGGAGTGTTCTTTTAGCACGTCCGTTTCCTGTTTACAGGTCACAGTGGGAAATCCACGCTTCAGCGAACCATAAAATATAAAATGTAATAGAACGAAACAGACATCTGTCTTACTGTTGTGTTGTCTTACGTCAGAGTGGCTGTTGTCTGCTTCCTAAACTAATTACAATTAAGCAAATGGGAAATTAATTACATTGCGCCCATTAAAAATTAACTGCTTAGACCTGATTTCAACGAAGATGATGATAAAATAAAACAGGCCTAAAAATACAATGTCCATTTAATCACATAGATTTCCCGTTCCACTTCCCCTACTGTTTCTAATGATAGAGCCGTCATACGGCTCCGAAACGTTGGATTCGCCCATACATGCTACATGCTCTGCCCATCTTAAACGTCAGAAATGCATATGGAGTGTTAGTTGGGAGGCTGGAGGGGGTAAAAACCTTTGGGGAGGCCGAGACGTAGATGGGAGGATAATATTAAATGGATTTGAGGAAGGTAGGATTATGATTAGGGACCGGATTTTTATGTAATTACATATTATATACCTTTCAATCTAACCGTATATAAATGACAAATCTTTGCGAATCTTATAATTACCATTAATGTAATCAAATTTGATACTATATGTTTTTACATATTTACCCCACATTACATATTATGGCTTGGTATTACATAAATCTACATGTTTAGGGGGTTTATTCATTTTTACTTCTCTAAAAAAAAAAAATCTTCTGTTAGTGAAGTTTACAGTTTGAAATAACAGACTTAAAAAGCCTTTTTGCCTACCCAAGAAAAGATATATTTCGACACGAAACATAACGTCCTTAGTTCCAGGCAAACAACAGTTTGTAAATGCCTATAGTTTGAGGTTTTAGTAGGTACTTTGTTTCTTACAGGGAGCAGCTAAAATGCATGTGTCTCACATCTCCTCTTATTTTCTCCTAATCCAGTAAAGCGAAACAGTGCTTGCAGTACTGTTGTGTCATTCATTTCACTCAGTTCTCTAGTTTTAGTACTTACAATATAAAGTGCAAGTGAGTTTATCTACTGCTTTTAACTAACTAAAATGGCCCCTGTTATCTTCAACCCTAAAGACACAAATAAAATCATGGATTGCGATGGACGAAAGTTTCACTACAGATGGAAAAATTGCAATCTGTGAAGTATGCGGTAAAAAAGTCGGGTGCTCTATGAAATCACAACTGGAGAGTCTGACCTATCCTATATCTGCCACATATTGATATTAAATATGTTCATGATCTTACATATTTTGGTACATATTCAGCTTATTTTTCTTACATAAATATGTACATATTTCACACCTTGATATTACATAAAAATCCGGTCCCTAATTATGATGGTAGGGACTCGATTAATCTTGCTCAGGATAGGGACCGGTGGCGGGATTATGTGAGGGCGGCAATGAACCTTCGGGTTCTCTAAAAGCCTTAAGTAAGTACAGTACAATAATTGCTCTTAAGGAAATTTTATGCGGATTCTTGAGAGCACTCAGAGCAGATGTTTTGACATCCCTGGCCTATGAAAATAACCTTGTTACAAGCTTGAAACACAAAAAGAAAAAAAAAAGTGGTGAGTAGGACCTTGCTCTAGCTACTCACTCAATTAATGGAGTCAAGTAATAACCAACTAACCAATAACATTTCAAAATGAAAATCAAACATATTGACTAGAATAACTGATTATGTTACAGAAAATTCGAAACAGGCTATCATTAATTTAGAATCAATATTGTAAAAGCAATCATGACAGAGCTGTAAACATCAATCACTCTCAAATACTGACAGGTAGATTAAAAACTGGAAGCATATACACTATATACAGGTATTTGGAGATAAAACAACGAACAAACATAGTACATGATGTTACTTTATATTGTCAGGAAAACATGATATAAAATGTCCTACCGGATTTCGAATGTAAGCGTCGGGCAGTGCAAATGTTTCTTCCAGTTCTCTGCCACAGGCGGACTTACCTGTAACAAAAAAATAACATACGCATTAGTACATTAATGCCCGGTTTCTGGAAAGGGTTAGAGTTAGAATTAGAGTTATCTATGATTTAACATGCTTATATGTTTAAAATGAGTTTCCGAAACAACAGTTATCGTTATCTTTACAGTTATCTCTGCTCCAACTGGTAACTATACCTCGGCCTGTAGTTACCTGGCTGTTAGTACTGATTCGGACAAATAGGCTACCGACATGCGACGCTACTGCATTACTGTTTCGTAAACTATAATAACTGATATTAAATAATAATATAGACTGCAATAATAGTACATTATGCAACGAGCCTATAATGATAGTAATTAAGACGCAAATATGGATATTTATGAAACGAGCGCGAGCGTCTTAATTACCATTATAGGCAAGTTTCATAAGACTCTTTATGCTCGACCATATTTCTAACTTGAAATTATTCAGATGTATACATTTTATTTGTATCTGACAATATCGGAAGTGACCTTGTTCTAGGTCGTGAATTGTGAGACGTGCGCAGACGCGAAAGTATTGATTTTTTCCGAGGAACAATAATGTCATTGACCTTGATGTAATCCCGTTAAACTTGATATAACCTTGATTATTGAATTCGACATTGAAAAACGAGATGACAAATTGAATTTATTTGAATATTATTTACAATTAACGCTAATGATTATAATAACAGAACATAACCTTCTGCGACAGTATTGGATTTCCAGCCTCCGTGACTTTTCGATAATTCTCTTTCGATTGCATATCCGAGAATAATCGATACTTGCGGTTTTATAACGGTACAAAGCTGACTTGTCATTGGCTGAACACCTGTAAGCTGAGTTGTCATTGGCTGAACACCTGTACTTTAATGAGTAGGTGTACTTTAATGACATGAATTAAAGGACTGCTACCAGGTGTATAATTACTACATTTCGGCATGGTCGAGCATAAATTAATTTACTATATTATCTTAATAGTTTTAAGATTTTGGCGTTTTATTTACGTAACGTAAGGTAAATGTTTTACTTTCTATGACATATTAGGATAATAATGTGTGTTTATAAAGACAATTTCGAACATCTCAAGCTTAATTTTCGTCATCAACTTCAAATTGAATGTCGTCAGTCACGGAATATTTTATTTTTGGATGTTCTACCAATGCCAATGACATTTACGGCTCTGAAAAGTTCGTTTGAATACATGAAAGCATTCATATGGGCGAATGTGAAATATTTTAATATGTTTATCAATATGGCTTCCATAGCCACCATAGCTGAATACGGTTCCAGTTTTGAAGCAGAAGTTACAGCTAGCTCTCTCTCCACTAGTATTATTTATCTCGATAATCACGCCAAATGCCAACAATTATTGTTTTTAATCATATTACGATTGAGATGGAATTGTACATGTATACTATCGTTTATCACACGGTTCCTTAATTAAAAAGCCTTGCACCTACTAGTGCAGAGCTCACTGTACCTATCAACCATATTACTACTGAAAACTTCTGCAAACAGAAATAACTATAAATAACTAAAAAATCACTAACAGAATACTAGTGGCGACATCTATGGACGACAATAGATACTGAACTTTAAGTTACCTTGACTGTTAGTTACAAGCGCTGATAAATCTACATTTAACTTTCAGGAAACTCATGAAAGTTATCAGTGCTGTTAAATTTATAAGAGATGGCTAAGTAACTGAGAGTTAACTGACGTGTACCAGAAACCGGCCATTAGTATATAAAGTCAATCTGATCAAAAACATATTTGTATTTTGACAGTTTTGAAGAAAATTATCTCCATAATATTAGAGTGACATGGATATGAGAGAAGTATACCTTTCTCAAAGAAACCTAAATTATAGTCTAACAATGTTACTGAAGAATTTTGATCTGACATCGTGCGATATATTCGGAGCGATTACACTCATATAAGCTGTCCAGCGGCAAGCATCAATGTAACCAGTAGAGTTGAACAACGATCGAAAAAGCAAGAGTAAAGGCGCCAGGAAAGACGAAAACCCATTCGACAGTATTGCCTACGTCGTTGACTGCTTAGGCGAACTGTCGAGACATCGGGAGTAGTCAATTCTCGAACGTCAAGCAGCTTTGAATCGTCAAAGTTGTTTATACCAGACTGAACTTTTATCAATTTTGGTAACTTTTATACCTGTATAAACAATCAAGCAGCTATTTGAAATATTGTCTCTACCTTTCAGTGTAGCTATAATAATCCGTTCCCCAATCTTTATTTAATTACTAGGCTCTTATTAAAAGGCCAGGATTTTTTCCTATATTTGATATCAAGTGCACAATCTCAAGTAAAAAGATAATAATGCTTCATTTAACGTTATGTTTTAAGATCCTTAGAAATGCAAATTTATTTGCATAGGTGGAACACTCCAGTACCACACATTTGCAAAAAAAATATTTTCTCAACTTCACTCCTTGTTCCAGACGCTTGTAATGCCCCATTTTGATTATTGCGATTCCTTGCTAATTAATGTAAGTTCACTCTTAGCTGAGAGACTACAACGTGTTCATAATGTGTGCATACGATTCATCTGCAATACTCGTAAATTTGACCATATAACACCTTCCTCCAGTTACTTTCATGGGTGCGTCTGAAGGAACGAAGAACAATACAGTCACTGTCTCTTCTGTTTAGAATCATACATACTTCTACTCCGAATTATCTGTTATCGCGCATTCAATTTCTTACAACTCTTCGAAACCGACATCAAGCACTTCTTTCTATCCCTCATCATAGAACGTCTTTATACTCATCTTCCTATACTGTAGAAATACCTCGCCTCTGGAATTCGTTACCTAATGACGTCAGGGACTGCCGGACTTTATCACAATTCAAAATTAAATTGGAAAATTTTGTCTTATTTAATGTTTTTAGGTACTGCTGATTTCTGTTTTTTTTTTCTTTTTTAATCTAGATTAAAACTGCAAGTTTCTTGTTTATGTTAGTTAATCAGTTAGGATACAATTAATTATGATACTTAATCACTCATTTAAAGTCTATGTGACTGCAATCTGTGTATATTTTTGTGTGGCTTTACTTTGTTTATAGTGTTTTTTTCACTCTCTCTTCATTTTTTGTGTAGCTTTATTTTGTATATAGTGTATGTTTTATGTTTATTTCTTTTATTGTATTTGTATTTCTGGTGTTGTGGAAGAGAAGGCCTGATGGCCTTAAGTACACTAGAATAAATAAATAAATAAATAAATAAATAAATAAATAAATAATATTTGATAATGGAACCAGAAAATTCTAATAACTATGATACAGTTTTGTTTTGTCTTTTTGTGTCAGTTAAATATCTCTAATGTTATTTATTTCAATGATGTATGTTATTCAAAGTTACGAAATTTCCACGTCGACCAAATCCTATTTCGAGAATGATGAGCAAGAATCGAAGCGCACGGAAATTACGAGACGAGCCTCGAAAGACAAGTGAAACGAACACAGCGAGCGAGAGCGGTAGATTTGTTCATCTCTAGTAACCAGGGACGCCCAAACTATGGCCCGCCTTCGCTCTTGTAACAACTGAAAATTTTATGTTAAATCACTAGCGATTTTAGATTTTTACTTGAACACTACTCGACAGGACAGCGACCGATGGCGGGCTTATGTGAGGGCGGCAATGAACCTCCGGGCTCCTTAAAAGTCGTAAGTGTATGTTTCAATTGGAGAAAAGATTTGGATGTCATACTTTAATACCGCAAACTAATTTACTTTAGAAGCACATTAGAAATAAAATTCAACCGCATAATTATTTTAATGATATAGTACGCTATGCTGAAGAAATTTCGCGTGTTTAAATTTATAGCTAATGACAGGCAATGAAATATGAAAGTAGACGAGCATCTTGAGACTATATGAAATTAAAATGTTGTACTAGGTCAGAAAGCATAGGTAGACATAACGGCTCGGTTAGAGAAGCCAACGTATTATAGTAGGAACGATCATGATTTTGAAATCAAATGTAGGAAACAGAAAACGGATGTAGATAAATTCTCATTTTTAAAACAGAACTATAAATGATTGAATGACCTACCTGCAGCGGTCTTTGAGGGCTGTCCTTCCTTAAGGAGATTCAAGAATAACTTAAAAAGTTGTGTATAAAGTGTAAATTAAAATTAAGGTGACATTTAACATTTAATTTTTTTAAGGTGACATGTATTTATTTAGCGTGACGAGTTACTCCCTTTTTTGAATTGTAAATTATTTTAAAATAGCGTGTAAGAGGGTCTTAGATTGGAAATGTTTAGTTTAAATGTAGTTCTGTTTATAAGTATGCATAAGGATGTAATTATTTGTCTTATTTGAACTGTTGTATCAGTGAAGCGAGGTGCGTAAGTGAAGTTATGGTTTTACAGTGCAGTGAATAGTTCCGATCAGTGATAATTTATAGCGTCAATGAAATGTGTTCTATAGTGTCAGTGAAATGTGTGCTAAAATGTCAGTGAAATGCGTCATAGTGCCACTACAGTGAGTGAGATGAGAGTAAAGTGAAAGATTATGTAGGGCTTATACATATGTAGGTTGTATTGTAAAATTAGGTTCACTTATTAATTAGGTTACTTTATGTATTATTAATTGCAATTATTGTGTTAAATTGTATTGTGTACTGTATAATTGTATTGTGTATTGTAATTTTATTGTGTATTGTTTATATTGTGTATACCACTGCCGCCGGGTTTTTGCCCACTTTCAGCGTATTTATTTTTATTTTATTGGGTTATTTTACGACGCTGTATCAACATCTATGTTATTTAGCATCTGAATGAAATGAAGGTGATAATGCCGGTGAAATGAGTCCTGGGTCCAGCACCGAAAGTTACCCAGCATTTGCTCGTATTGGGTTGAGAGAAAACCTCGGAAAAAACCTCAACCAGGTAACTTTCCCCGACCGGGATTCGAACCCGGGCCACCTGGTTTCGCGGCCAGACGCGCTGACTCCACAGGTGTGGACACTTGCAGTGTACATACTGTTCTCCAACCAGGAGATAAACCGTGAAAGGAATGTGCTTACTATTGCGTCATCTATTGGAGCGAAGTAGATAGATAATACTAGAGTTATAACGTCAGGTTAAAAATCATGCGCTCTCCTCCATATGTTATTTCCTGTATGGAGGGATTAAAAGACCAAGAGATTAACAGTGATCTAATTTTGTAACTAGGGTAGTATAAAAATGTGTAATGCAGACGTCTCAATAGGGCCTTCTCAGAGCACTTCCTCCTCTTTCTCTTTTTCAATGTAAGAGTGGAAAAAGATGCAGGACCAGTTCGTGTATCTCCAGATGACGTCATTGACCGCGACGTTTGAATAGACATCTGTAACCGCTACGATGTAACAGTCAGTCATTGTGTCCATCTCCGAGGAAAGAATGTTCTTATTATCGCAAATGTATGAAGAAATAAAAACTTTCATAGGGAAAGCGAAATTGTTGGAGACGCAAGTTTCAGTGGGTAACTGTTACCACTTTATTAATCTAAAATTGTTACCTGATTTGAATCAAGACCAGTGTAACAAATATAAAGATGTACTGAAGGACTTGAGAAAAGAATTTGAGACGAGATTTAAAATTTGAATAGTTCTAATTTAAAATAATTGCTTGTGAATTTCTAAGATGTTTAGGTTATTTTTAATTATTGAAAACATTACGAAATATATTACTTAACTATTATCGTAATTAATATATTAATATTAGCGTAACGTAAGAATACTTTAATAACCAACAAGTTTAATTGTAATTTTATTATTATTATTTAATTGAATTTTATTTTATTAAATAGTCTACATCTGTGGAGTAACGGTCAGCGCGTCTGGCCGCGAAACCAGGTGGCCCGGGTTCGAATGCCGGTTGGGGCAAGTTATCTGGTTGAGGTTTTTTCCAGGGTTTTCCCTCAACCCAATACGAGCAAATGGTGGGTAACTTTCGGCGCTGGACCCCGGACTCATTTCACCGGCATTATCACCTTCATATCATTCAGACGAGATGTTGATACAGTCGTAAAATAACCCAATAAAAATATTTTATTAAATATAGTATAAACTCAAAAAAAAAGAGGGATACCAAAAACCTTTACTAGAAATGAAATATTGTTAAACTGTCGGAAGACAGGTCTGAACCTCACAAGTGATACCAACAAGGCACCACTTTGAGTCAACTAGGCCAGGAGGTAATGGAGTAAGGTGGCCATTTCCTTGTGCTTAAATAATTACGTAACATATATGGTTCTTCGTGCTTCATATGTATTCTTTTTACTCATTGATAGTATATAATTAGAAAATAAATGTAGATTATTATTATTATTATTATTATTATTATTATTATTATTATTATTATTATTATTATTATTATTGTTACTGCAAACTATTTAAGAAATTCCTTCCGAAAACAACCGTCTATTGTGTCAGTACAACTCAAAAGTGCAGCTTTGTGGCATTTCTCCCACGACAGTTACAACTTAGCTCGCTCATGCGTGTGACATTAATCAGCGATCGGCTATCTTCGGGTACTGCGCTTATCTCTTCAGCTGACTATGTTATCTAGACTTGCTCTTTGTAACAACTTTTATGCGTTGGCCTTGAGACACCTGGTGTAATGGTTTGTGCTTTGAGAGATAACCAATAGAGATATGAGTACCCACGTGTGTGACCTTATGACATCTTATGGCATCAACATTCATTCACAGCATCACCCCACTTCCCTTCATTCCCTGGAGACTTTCTCGTGGTTGGAGTACATACATACATACATGCATAATAATATATAATGTAAATGGATTATGTACTTGAAGGTAAACCTAGGCATGTAGTATTACTTTCCATTTGTAATGGAACATGCTGCTCAAAAAAGGAATACATACATACATACATATATACATACATACATACATACATACATACATACATACATACATACATACATACATACATACAGTCCACACCTGTGGAGTAACGGTTAGCACGTCTAGCCGCGAAACCAGGTGGCCCGGGTTCGATTCCCGGTCGGGGCAAGTTACCTGGTTGAGGTTTTTTCCGGGGTTTTCCCTCAACCCAACATGAGCAAATGCTGGGTAACTTTCGGTGCTGGACCCCGGACCCATTTCACTGGCATTATCACCATCTCATTCAGACGCTAAATAACCTAAGATGTTGATAAAGCGTCGTAAAATAACCTACTACATACATACATTACTAGAAAAATTAAGACATAAAACATACAAATCAGAGACGTATATAGCTACAGTAGGCTATGCAGCTACAGTTCAGGACGTTTAGAGGTCGATCACTTTCACTCATGATACGTACTCGCATTACTCTTGACAGACTCGCTTTGGATCGTAGAAAGGTATAAATGTCGCGTGTAATCAACTGAGACAGAAGTAGAAGAAGCAAAAGAGAAACAAACATTCACATGCATTTGCCTACTTTTTTGTACCTTGGCCGCATCTAATCCTTGAAAGTTTTTATACGTCTGGTAGTGGAATTTGCGGCTACAGAATATGCATTGTGTAAGCACAATTCCCTTCCGTATCTTTTGTTTAGAGTTTAACGCACTAATACTTCTCATGAGCTCTTATTTCTTTACAAGTCACGATGAGAATGTTAATATCACATTCCACTGTCAACGTCTTTGCATCCTTGTAAACAATTCACAATTCATCGTTCTGTTTACTAACCGAGAAACACAGAAGAAATGCATATCTAGTGATAGGCCAAGCGAATCGTGCCCACATTCTGACATTGAAAACGTAACTGTTGTGAACTGAAAGTGTCTCGCTCATCTCATGAATAAGTAATATACAAAATAGTTTCCAAAATGATAGAGAATGGCTGTTGATAGAAGCGTAGTTTGGTATTTTTACACATTAAATATTAATAGAAATGAAAGCAAATAATTTTGATAAAGCACACGAAAATTATAAATTTAATACGATGCCTTCAAACAATGTATACTAACTATCTACTACTAAATTAAGCAACTATAAACCAAGAGATAACATAAAATTTAAACAAAATACAAAAGAAAGAAACTATTAAGCAATAGGATACAAAAAAAGTAAGTTAAACTTTCAATGGACACAATCACAAACAAAACACACAGGAAATCAGAAAAAAAAAAATATATATACCTTTAATACTGACAATCACAAACCAAACATAAAGAAAATCAGAAAAAAAAACTAAACCTTCAATACATACAATCACAAACCAAACACAAAAGAAATCATAATAAAAACAATGGACCATCAATAGCATAAATACACGTCAAAAAATGACTTCCATACTCCATCGGCAAGTCTATCGTGCTATCAAAAAGGAGTGCGTTATATGGCAGTAAAAATTTTTAATAGCCTCCCTATCGATATAAAAAATGAAACTCAAAACATAAAATTATTTAGGGCCAAATTAAAGAAGTACCTAATTTCTCACGCCTTCTATTCTGTAGGTGAATTCATGACATTCAATAACACTTCATGAAATTGATACTAAAACTTTGTGTTGTACTAGTAGACTATATTGTAAATCTCTTCTGTATATATTCCAACTAGACTGTGACTATAAATTAAGATTTTATAATAGTATTAAGTTTTTTGACTTGTTCCATATTCTAGCTGTAAGCAATGTATGAATACCATGGAATGTTAATAAATACAATACAATACAATACAATGGATATCATTAGAAACCAATCGCAAGGTAGGAAGGAAAGCAAATCATTTTGATAAAGCACATGAAAATTATATATTTAATACGATGCCTTCAAACAATGTATACTATCTACTACTAAATTAAGCAACTATAAACCTAGCAATAACATAAAATTAAAAAAAATACGAATGAAAGAAACTATTAAGCAATCGGATACAAAAACAGTAATTTAAACTTTCAATGGATACAATCACAAACAAAACAGACTGGAAATCAGAAAAAAATTATACCTTCAATACTGACAATCACAAACCAAACACAAAAGAAATCATAAGAAAAAGAATGGACCATCAATGGATATCATTAGAAACCAATCGCAAGGTATATCAGAAACAAAACAACGAGCTTTCAATGAAACAATTATAAAGAAAAGAAAGCTTTAGTGGATAAATGACAAACCAATTATAAATAATATCAGGAAAACAATAAACCTTCTATGGATACAATCACAAACCAATTATAAAGGAAATAAATTAGTATTCAATACATGAAGTCACAAACCAAACACAAAGGAAATCGGAAAGGAAACAACGGACCATAATGGATATCATTACAAACCAATCGCAAAGCAAATCAGAAACAAAACAATAAACTAATGGATACAATTACAAACCAATCATAAAGTAACTCATTAAAACAATAAAATTTCAGTGGATAGAATCACAAACCAATCATAAAGGAAATGAGAAAAGCTATAAAGCTCCAATGGACACAATCACAAAGGAAATCACTAAAACAATAAAGACTCAGTGGATACAATCATAAATGAAATCAGAAAATTAATAAACCTTCAATAAACATTCAATAGGCAATCACAAACCAAGTACAAATGAAATCAGAATAGCAATAAACCTTCAATGTATACAATCACAAACGAATCGAAAAATAAATAAAATAATATACCTTCAATTGATACATTCACAAGCCAATCATAAAGGAAATCAGAAAAAAGAAACTTCAATGGATAAAATTTGCAAACAAATTAATTATGACGAAAATCAGAAAACATTAACCTTCAATTAACACAGTCACAAACCAATCATAAAAGAAATCAGAAAAAGCAATAAATATTCAATTGATGCAATCACAAACTAATGGTGAAGGACATCAGAAAAAGCAATAAACTTTGAATTGATACCGACACAAAGCAATCATAACGTGAACTGGAAAAATAATAAACCTCCAGTGGTTACAATCACAAACCATACATAACGGAAAGACAATAAATCTTCAATGGATACAATCATAAACCAATCATAACGGAGAAAACAATAAACCTTTAATGTATACAATCACAAACTAATCAAAACGGTAAACACAATAAACCTTCAATGGATACAATCACAAACCATAACGGAAAAAACAATAAACCTTCAATAGATACAATTACAAACCAATCACAACGAAAAACAAACACTTCAATGTATACAATCACAAACCAATCATAACGAAAAAAAAACAATAAACTTTCAATAGATACAATCATAAACCAATCACAACGAAAAAATCACCTCAATGTATACAATCATAAACCAATCACAACGAAAAAATCACCTCAATGCATACAATCACAAACCAATCACAACAACAAAAACACTTCAATGTATGCAATCACAAACCAATCATAACGGAAAAAAACAATAAACCTTCAATAGATACAATCACAAACCAATCACAACGCAAAAAAAAACACTTCAATGTACACAATCACAAACCAATCACAACGCAAAAAAACACTTCTATGTATACAATCACAAACCAATCACAACGAAAAACACAATTCAATGTACACAATCACAAACCAATCATAACGGGAAAAAAACAATAAACCTTCAGTAGATACAATCACAATGACAAAAAACACTTCAATGTATACAATCACAAACCAATCACAACGAAAAAAAAACGCTTCAATGTATACAATACAAACCAATTACAACGAAAAACACACTTCAGTGTACACAATCACAAACTAATCATAACGGGAAAAAACAATAAACCTTCAATAGATACAATCACAACGACAAAAACACTTCAATATATACAATCACAAACCAATCACAACGAAAAACACACTTCAAAGTACACAATCACAAACCAATCATAACGGGAAAAAACAATAAACCTTCAATAGATACAATCACAAACCAATCACAACGACAAAAAACACTTCAATGTATACAATCACAAACCAATCATAACGGAAAAAAACAATAAACCTTCAATAGATACAATCACAAAACAATCACAACGAAAAAAAAAACTTCAATATACAATCAAAAAACCAATCACAACGAAAAAAAAAATACTTCAATGTATACAATCACAAACCAATCATAACGTAAAAAAACAATAAGCCTTCAATAGATACAATCACAAACCAATCACAACGAAAAAAATACTTCAATGTATACAATCACAAACCAATCATAACGGAAAAAACAATAAACTTCCAATGGATACAATCATAAACCAATCATAACGGAAAATACAATAAATAATCTTCAATGCATACTACCAGAAACTAATCAAAATGGAAAGACAATAAATATTCAATAATTGATACAAATATAAGGCAATCATAATGGGAACTAGAAAAAACAATAAAAGTTCAGTGGATACAATCACAAACCAAACATAACGGAAAGACAATAAACCTTCAATAGATATCATCACAAACCAATCACAACGAAAAAAAAAACACTTCAGTGTATACAACCACAAAACAATCATAACGGAAAAAAAACAATAAACCTTCAATAGATACAATCACAAACCAATCACAACGAAAAAGAACACTTCAATGTTTACAATCACAAACCAATCACAACGAAAAAAAAACACTTCAATGTATACAATCATAAACCAATCATAACGGAAAAAAAAAAAACATTAAAATTTCAATAGATACAATCGCAAACCAATCACAACGAAAAAAACACTTCAATGTATACAATCACAAACCAATCATAACGGAAAAAACAATCAACCTTCAATGGATACAATCATAAAGCAATCATAACGGAAAAGACAATAAATAATCTTCAATGCATACTACCAGAAACCAATCAAAATGGAAAGGCAATAAATATTCAATAATTGGTACAAATATAAGGCAATCATAATGGGAACTAGAAAAAGCTATGAAAGTTCAGTGGATACAATCACAAGCCAAATATAACGGAAAGACAATAAAACTTCAATGAATACAGTCACAAATCAATCATAACGGAAAATACAGTAAACCTTTAATGTATACAAACAAAAAGCAATCACAACAGTAAACACAATAAACCTTCAATGGATATAATCATAAACCAATTACAACGAAAAAAAACACTTCAATGGATACAACCACAAGCCAATCATAACAGAAAAGAAATAAACCTTCAACGGATACAATCACAAATCAGCCCCAAGGAAAGTCATAAGCAAAACAAACCTTCAATGAATGACATCACAAATCAATCACAAAGGAAATCGGAAACAAAACAACTTTCAATGACAATTGCAAATGAAACCAATCAAAAGGTTGTGATGGTGTAGTAGTATTAGTAGAAGCAATAGTAATAGTATTAGTAGCAACAATAATAGTAACAGTATTATTAATAGTAGCAGTAGTATCAGCAATAGTAACAGTGTTAATAGCAATAATAATAGTAGTAGTAACATTATTATTATTATTATTATTATTATTATTATTATTATTATTATTATTATTATGTTATCCGAGACACGACAGCCTATTAATAATAATAGTAATAATAGTAGTAACAGTATTATTATTATTATTATTATTATTATCCGAGGCACCACAGCCCATGAAGGACCATGACCGACCAGCCGGCGAAGCAGAGGTGGACGATCATCCAACCAGAATGGATGAATCGTGTGGTTAGCACGATGATCCTCCCAGTCGTTATAGCTGGTTTTCGTAACCGGATTTCGCTACCTATCCTAGCTCCCCAAATGCATCACGATGCTAATTGGGCACCGGCCCTTTAAACTGGCCGAAACCATGAGAAAATTTCTTCTCTCATGAGGACTCGAACCGGCGCGCATTTCGTAACGCGAGTTCTACACTGGATGCCTTAGACCACGACACGGGACACTAGTAGTAGTAGTAGTAGTAGTAGTAGTAGTGATGGTGGTGGTGGTAGTGGTAGTGGTAGTAGTAGTAGTAGTAGTAGTGGTGGTGGTGGTGGTAGCAGCAGTAGTAGCAGCAGTAGTAGTAATAGCAGTAGCAGTAGGAGTAGCAGCAGCAGCAGCAGCGGCAGTAGTAATAGTAGTAGTAGTGGCAGTAGTAGTAGTAGTAGTAGTATTAGTGATAGTGGTGGTGGTGGTGGTGATGGTTAGTAATAGCATAGCAGCAGTAGGAGTTAGCCGAGACAGCAGCAGTAGTAGTAATAGTAGTAGTAGTCGTGGTAGTGGTGGTAGTAGTAGCAGCAGTAGTAGTAATAGCAGTAGCAGTAGTAGCAGTGGCAGCAGCAGCAACAGAGAAGAGCAGCAGGTGGCATCATCCAGCACCAGTAGTAGTAGTAGCAGTAGTAGTAGTGGTAGTGGTGAGTGGTTAGTAGTGGCAGCAGTAGTATTAATAGCAGTAGCAGTAGTAGCATCACGATGCAGTGGCAGCAGTAGGAGCAGCAGTAGAAATCATTGGTAGTGGTCAGTGTTGGTAGTAGTAGTAGTAGTAGTAGTAGTAGTAGCAGTAATTTTAACAGCAGCAGCAGTAGTAGCCAGCAGTAGCAACAGTAGCAGTAGTAGGAGTAGCAGTTGCAGCAGCAGGTACTAGTAGTAGTAGTAGTAGTAGTAGTAACAAATGCTGCCTTGAACCGTCTATCAGAACAGTGTTCATTTAAACGCAGTATATGCACACCGCGACTGGCCTTCGAGCTATTACTTCTCTGCCAGAGAAAGCTATTTTAAGAATTTTATCGCTCTAGAAAATCCATTGTCCTCTACCAGATTTGAACCTGCAAACCTTGGATTCAATAACCAGCATGACGAGCGTAAAATTACCGAGGTCGACCCAATCAAAAGAGAAATCAGACCCTCTCAAAAAAGAAATCAGAAACAAAACATTAAACTCTCAATGGATATCATCACAAACAAACATTTTAAGGACTGTTTTCGCAGGCATCTTGACAAATGAAAAGTGCCTGCGACATAGAAATCAGCTCTCACACCATCCAATGGAACACTCATTATTACAAAGATAAACAAAAAAATGATAATCAGAATACAGAATACATTAGATAAATTCAGAAAAATAAGGGGAAGATGCTTGGCAGGAACATTCAGAAAAAAAGTGGAAAAATAACGAACTCTTTGGCTCAGTACAAATAACAGTTGTTTCAGTAGCACATCCTTATAAATTTCAGCTCAGCGAATAGGGATTATAAAGAATGGACACTGAGCGAATTTTCCTGTCTTTTGTTTCTCTGTGCGCTGTCGTTTAGTTCCACTTTCAAGCGCTAGAGGTTAGTGTAATCGAGCACACCCTAAGATAATAATTGAGAATAGAGTTGAGACACAGGACCCAAACATCGCCTACCTTATTGCATAATCCAGTAACGATTTGCTTCAAATAAATTCAAGTTAACAGCTTTTCCTTATTTCTCAGTGACAAACTAGTTGTAAAAATATTTTTTTATATTTTATATATAATAAATTATATTATAAAATAATATAATACATTATAAAATTATGTATCAAATTCGTTTAATATTTGTATACAATATAATATAGGTATATGGTTTTACTTCTCATAAGAGTTTTGTTTTTCCATTTTCAGCGCTATCAAATCATTACATATTTTAATTGTTGTTGGGGTCAACGTCTCAACTCTCATTATAAAGGAACTCTAGATAATGATGGATTTATTATTTCATCGGTTCAATTTATTTTATTTCAATACATAATGTACCTAGATGTATTAATTTATGTGTTATATTTCCGCTGTGTCGACTGCTAGCTGGTGTGATGTCAGTGCCAACTCCTGGGAGAAAGCAGAATCTCACGCTCAAACTGGTTTGAAGGTCATTGACATCAGTCCTGCTACATCATAGGTACCGACGCGAAGTGTCCATACTGTATAATTATCTATACGCTGTTCAGCTTTAAAGATTGATTACACTTCACCACAATGCCACAGGATGATCTAATTCAATGTCGAGTCATCGAACTAGGACAAAAAACATTGGTTAACTTTCAAAGACGTAATGAGATACATAACAAATAAGAAAAATCTTAAAGTCAATGGCATTAAAATAAAGGAAGACTGTAAATAATGCTCACTGTCAGGCACCAGATCATGCAGGTGTTTTAACTGTTTATCATTTGAGCATTTTAACTGAGTAATTGCAATGTATATGACTGTCCAAAAAAAAAAAAAAAAAAAAACTCTTAAATTCGTATACCTTATATATAGAAAGATAGGCCTATTTA